>QLPN01000955.1:19107-30248 GCA_003314395.1 Albatrellus ellisii
TCCCTCACCCACTCCCACTCAGCCCACCCCCAGCACCCTCTTTGGAGGAGCACATCACCAACACCCCAGCTTTGCTCCCTGGCCTCATCACAGCCCCTGCCTCCCCAGCAGCCTCTTGGGGAAACCCATCTGTGGGCTGGTGGCCCACCTCCCACCACCACATTGAGGCCTGGTCCTCCCCCTCCCCCTCCCCTGCCCCAGCCCCATCTTGAGGGTCCTGTTTCAAATGCAGCCAGCAGGGCCACCACTGGGCACAATGCCCCAACCCCCACCACTGCTGCACCCCATATGCCTACCCTGCCCCTGTCCAGCACATGGACACCACCTTCCTTGCCTGGGAACAGGAGAGGGTCTTCCTTCACCAGAAGAACCTCCTGGCTCAGGAGGACCTCACCCAGGTCCACAAGGAGGCCCATTACTGGGCCCAGCCCCAAGCCACCCACCCCCCCGCACCCCCAGAATGCCCAATGGTTTCACCCCAGCATGGGACACCCTCCCCATGCCTATCAAGGATGGGCACTGCATCCACTGGTAAGTGGTGGAGGGAGGGCAATGGGTCAGGGGACCCCACCAAGTGTTGCAGGCAACACATCACATGAAGAGGGGGTGATGTTACAAGGCACTTGCTTTGGCACCTCATAATGTGTTTTCTTTTTTTCTCTTTTTTATTCTTTATCTTTCTTACTATAAGTGTTGTATTAACAACAGTTGTTGAGCTTAGCTCCTACTTGTAGTAAGGACTCTATCTCTTTTTTCCTTTATAGTACTACAGTATTTATATACTGAGTTGTGAGTTTTACTCCAAGTACTATAAAGCTTCTTTACCTTTTACCTTTTATCTATTTATTATAACATTTACTTGCTAAGGACTATCACTATACAACTAGCAAGGACTCACCCCATTTTGTCTTTATTTGTCTTTATTTATCTCTCACTTCACTCATGCTTGTGGCTACCTTACACTTAGCTTACTATGGATGTGTCTCAGGTCACATGACTTCATTGATTGCTGCACAATCATCATTGATCTGTGAACCTTATTGACAATCACTATTCTTAGAACTCCTCTTTTGTATAAATAGTTGAAAGCCTGGTGGTCTTAAACCCCAGTCTTGTCAATTTTGCAATCTATGGATCCTCCTACACTGCACTTGATCTAAGCTTGCCTTCATAAACACTAAGAACTAAGTCTAAGATCTCTAAGTCACTAAGCATCACTAAGACATCCTATACCCATCAATCTGGATACTCATATAGTCATCAGAGCAATCATTCTTATCACTATCTCTGCTAAGAGCGGCCTATTGGACAGTCTTAGGGAAGGTCTATAATGTTACTCCTGGTAACCAAGGTTTGGATTTGGGCTTGATGAACGTGATAGAGATTCCTGATGACGATGAAGAATGGGATCAATGATATTGTTACGAGGATGATTCCACCAATAATAATACAAGGATCCAGAGTGACAAGTGTAAGAGGTCTTTTAGCGACGTTTAGTGACTTAGAGTTCTTAGACTTTAGTTCTTTAGAGAGTGAGGCAAGAGGGCAACGAGCTTAGGTCAAGCACAGTTTAAGGAAAATCCCTAGATTGCAAAGTTGACAAGACTGGGGTTTAAGACCGCCAGTCTGTCAACTATTTATACAAGACTAGCGATCTAACTATAGTAAAGTTACACAGTAATGCGCAGTAAGTACGCATCCATGTGATATAAGTGGCTCAGCCACAAGCACGAAGTGAACAAGATGTAAACAAAAGTAAATAAAGACGAGAAAAGAGAGTCCTTGCTAATTGTATAGTAATAGTCCTTAGCAAGTAAATGTTATAATAAATAAAGAAAGATAAAGAGAAAAGATAAGTCTATTATAGTACTTGGAGCTAAGCTCACACTTAAGTATGTAAATACTTAAGTACTATAAAAGAGAAAAAGGATAAGTCCTTACTAGGTAAAGTGGAGCTAAGCTCACACTTGTAGTAATAATACTACACTTTACTTAGTAAGTAAAAAGAAAAAGAAAGAAAAAGAAAAACTAAAACACATTACAAGGTGCCAAAGCAAGTGCCTCATAACAATCTCATTGATCCCACTCCTGATCATCACCAGGAATGTTTATGTTGCTTACTACAACCATCTCATTACCAGGAGTACCTCATTAACAAATCCCTAAGACCATCCAATAGGCCACTCTTAGCACCTGCCCCTAATCTATCAGCCTTGCTAGTGTTGATTTCTGTGTTTCTCTATATGTGGCTCATACCAACACATATGATCTGCTCACTCCATTCACATGTCTCTCTCTATTCACATATCTCCTTCTATATTTACATGTCTTCTTTTATATTTACATGTCTCCATCTCTTGCTCTGGCACATTGCATGGATTTATTTACTTCATCCATATCATTCCACCTACATCCACTTCATTCTCCATTGGGAGTATTCTTTGTTCTGATAGTTGTAGCTCCTATCTAATCTTATCATCACTACACTATATCTTCTCCCCTCTTCCATCCCTACACCTCAACACTCTTGCACACTGTTGGTTTTTTCATTACCTTATGATACTGATCACACTGTTTACTTATTAAATATACTTATCTCTATCTTATCTTATTGGTATCTCTTCTCTCTTTATGGTTTGAGCTCCTCTTAAACTCTATCTTGCTCTGGCTATATCTTCTTTACCTTGTCTTTGTCTCACCTCAGCACTTCTGCATGTGCTGAGGTGAGTATCTCTTCTGCTCTATGCAGCTCTCTCTTTCTTCTGTGTACCCTCTACCCTCTGGTACACATCTGTAAGATGTGGCAGTTGTGCCCTCTCCTCTTGTTCTGATGGGCTTTAACCCCTCTCTCAATCTCAATTTGTTCTGGATGCCTACTTCTTTTCAGACATGGTCTTCTCTCTGCTTGCTGCCTTGCCCAGATATCAACACACACTGCTGAGGTAGGACTCTCTTCTACTCTTAACATCTTATCTGACATACTTGTCCTCTGTGCAGCTGCTCATTCTTTTACACATCTCTTTATATCTTTTATGCACCTCTCTCTCTTGCACAGTGTCTCTCTCTCTTGCACAAATGTCTTCTAGCTGGGACCACCTGCAGTGGTCTCATGCCTCTGTTCTCTCCCTTCTTGGGAGTATTGCTGTCTACATCATACTGTCATGTCTAGTCCTTAAAGGCTATCTACTCTATTGTATAGTCTATTCCTCCCTCAGTCAGCTGTCCATTTATCATCAGCTAGTGCAATCCATATCACACAACCCACACACCCTTTGCAAAGCACTATCATCTCTGGATGCACCATTTGATGAGTCTTTGTTTCTGTCACATCCACTTCCCACTTCCATTTCTGCTGCTGCACCTTTCATCTGCTTTCTGATCCTGCACAGGTGCCTCTCAGCATCTCAGATGAAGGGGAGCTTGTTGAAAGCATGATGAACAGTGTGGCAGTCCTTAAGGAACACTCCACTCAAGGAGGTCTGAAGGGACACAGCAGGTACAGAGCAGGGAAAAGCCCAAGAAGTAGAAGAGCACACAAAAGGACAGCTGAATATATGTAGATAAAGAGTGATACACTATCCATGATGTGGGAGAGGATAAGATAACTGATTGACTGACAATGTCCCAGACCCAGACCCTAAGTACCTAAGTACATGGCACACAGACCAGGGGAAGAATGCCCTAAGGCATGTGCCAGACCACACATGACAGTGTGTAAGTAAAATAACATGAGGTGGTCATGTGGTAAAGGAGCACACAGCAAAAGACCAGAAGGGAATTTCAACAGAGCTGGGCCTTGTTGACAATTCTGATTCTGATCCACTGATGGATTCCTCACCATCCTCATCACCTTTCTCAACCTGCATCTCCCATTCCCACAGCCTCTCCATGTCACTCTGGTAACTCCACCTTCCACATCACTGTCTGATCACAAATGCATGCATGCCATGTGTTTTTTGTCCATCTTCCACCACTGGCACCTGTGCCATTCACCAGCAGTAATCTCAAACATATCAGGATGCAGAGTAGCATGCCACATTTATTTTTTACAGAACCTGTCACTCCAGAGCTCCCACAGCACCCCTTGCACATATCTTGCTGCCCCACTCAATTTCAATGAAGGTGTGTATGGCACACAACCCCTCACCTCTTGCTATGACAACAATCTGTCATCTCTCTTGCACCCTCCAGACTACATGTGCAGGATCACATGAAATGTGTGTCTTTGTTTCTCTACAGATCTAAGTGTCATGTGGCACCATACTCTCTTCAAAACGGTCACACAAAAGCAATAGGTTCATGCATTAAGCTGTATAAGCACCATGCTTCAAATGAGTGTCAAATTGAACTCAATGTGCATGTTTTGACTATCTTTCACAGTCATCTTCTTCCCATTTTTGCTCCTACAGCAATCTCCAGCTATGATGCCACTTCATGGTCACTCTCTCTGACAGGATGAACTCAGTCTTCATTACCTCCATATCTGCTAAAGCTACACCCTCATTCTAAATCTGGCTGTAACCAGTTTGTGTTTACATTGTGTGCAACTTAGTGTTGGAAATATCAACAGTAACTGTTCAGCTTCACTATACTTATCTATACACATCTTCCTTACGTCCTTACTGACACACGTTCTACTTACTTACTTAACTCACTACCATGTTCTAGACCGCTCTAGACCCACTTACACCACTACAACCCACATTTGTGTAGCACATACTACACCCCCACTTACAACCCCACATTTACACTCCACCTGAACTCAGTTCAGAGTGCACTACATATACTATGCCCCCCACTTTCTGTAGCTGCACGGCATTATACAATATGTCATACTACATTTCCCCACTCTGCACCATAGTGTGCACCACTTACCACCACACCCTCACTACATGCCTCCTTTTCTTTATCGTTGGCTCATACCTGCGCTCACACTTAGTAGTCACCTCAGTGACCTCTGCTGCCTGGCACTGTCTACTGTCTGTCTCAGAAGGACCAGTTTGCTGCTGCCTTCAATGCCTTCTCTGTGTGGGGACAGAATCAGACAGGTCACAACCTCAAAATTTTGCATACAGATCACAGAGGTGGATTCATCAATATCTCACTCACCCAACATTTTGTCACAGTTGGAATCAAATATCAGCACATGTTACAAGGCACTTGCTTAGGCACCTTGTAATGGGTTTTTTATTTTTATTTTTATTACTTACTATAAGCATAGTATCAACTACAGCTGTGAGCTTAGCTCCAACTTATAGTAAGGACTCTATCTCTTATCCTTTACAATACTATAGTATTCACTTACTTAGTTGTGAGCTTAGCTCCAAGTACTGTAAAGCACTGATGAGCATCATGTGCACATAACACCAGAAAATGACCATCAGTGACATCAGGTGAACACAGCAACATTAATGTGCCACACATGACAATCATCCACAGTCACATCAATCACACATTTGCTTAGGTGTCAGAATACAGGACAGGGTTCAGCTGACAAGGAGCAGGAATGATAGGCCATGTAGGCTGAGGCATGGTCCAGGCTCACCAAAGTAACCAGGGAGTCACAAGTTGCAAAGTCAGCATTTGGTGCAATTGGCACTTTTCCTCTTTCACTCATCCATTATAGTACAATACTTTATTTGTCACATCCAGACTCCACCCCATTTCAAATCATCCCTATGATTGACCCTGCACTGTAAATTCTCTGTTGTGTTTTGTTGCACTCCAGTCTTAGAGCTAGACTTGTATTTAGATGGTGCATCATCTGTCAGAAACAAATAGATTTCCCCTGCCCATGATTTGTCTCCCCTCTCCTGTCCAAGTTGTGAGTGCAGGCTTGGGCAGGCAACAAGAACTGATGTGATAGTTATGATTTTGAGTAGCGTGAGGATAGCAGTCAACATATCTGCAGCAGAAGTAGTAGACATGGGTGCAGTAGGCACCATGGCATGATGGTAAGAGATGCTGCAGGTGAAGTGAGAAGAGAAATAAGATGTAGGTAGAGGAGTACTCACTCAGATGATGTGCAAGATGTCTGAGGAGTGTGTGTGGTGGGGTGTGATCTTATATAGTGTATAGTGGTAAGGTTGTAGTGGAGTAGATATGTAAAGTACAATAACTACCTAATGCAGGGCGACACGCATCATCCCAGAGGTGTGGGTGGAGTGAGAGGCCTTGGAGATGTGGTAAGTAGTCCGTGGCATTAATGTACGTGTATAGTTCGTAAGTAGTGTAGGTAGAGCCAAACAAAGTACATCTTGGTGCACCGATGTTTAACACAAGTCAGATTGTGAGAAAGTGCCTTTTCTGTTCTGCCCTCTGCATGTCTCACAGTCAAGAAAGTGTGCATGCCCCATAGGTCATGTTTATTGTGTTGCATTTTTATTTGTATTGCATCTGCATTGCGTTGTGATATTACTGTGTTGCATTGTGTTTCATTTTGCATTCTTTTCTGCATTGCATTGCATCCACTATGGCATGGTCATTGTCATGATTACCATGTCACATTCATGTTATATCTCCCTTTTTGTTGCCCAGTCACATCACAATATCACATTTATTGCACTTAACTACTAACTTCTGCTACTTTGGTGTCTAGAGGATCTTACAACTTGCATCACTCAGCAATTGTTGTGGTTGTGATTATAGATTCTGTCATCACCATACCACAGCACATATCAGCACCTTCATCTTTCTTTATTTATTTGCTAGGGACTACCATTATACAATTAGCAAGGACTCATCTTATCTCACCTTTATTTACCTTTGTTTATCTCTCATTTCACTCATGCCTGTGGCTACATTTACTTAGTTCACTACAGATGTATCTTAGTCACATGATCTCATTGATTGCTGTGCAATCTGTGAACTTTGACTACTAGTACTATTCTCAAGACTCTAGTTTTTGTGTAAGTAGTTGAAAGCCTGGTGGTCTCGAACCCCAGCCTTGTCAACTTCACAATCTAGGGATTGTAAGACAGCAGTCCTACATATCCCTGATGGGAAGCCAGGCACAGTCTCTTAAGGAATAAACCAAAAGAAAGGATAATCCAGCTATATCAAGCTGGGGTCTATTCTCTATACTACTGAGCTACTTATAGTACTCTACTACATGCATGGACCATAGCACAGTACCTAAGGGCAGGTCAGACAGTACAAGACCACAGCTACAAGATAAGGGATGCATAGCATCCATGAGAACCAGCCCATCTAGACTAGCCTAGAGCCACAATGACAGTAAGTGATATAAGATAAGATAAGATGAGCACAAAAGAAGATAAGATCATCTTATCTTATCTAATCAAGAGAAACATAAAAGAACCTAAAAGATAAAATGAATATAAAATGAAAGAACTAAAAAGACATCCGAACAGGGATTCTCCTATACTGCACTTGACCTAAGCTCACCTTAAACCCTAAGAACTAAGTCTAAGATCTCTAAGTCACTCTAAGCATCACTAAGACATCCTAAACTCATCACTCTGGATCCTCATTTAGTCATTGGTGGTATCATCCTCATTGCTATCTCAGTGATCCCTCTCTTCATCATCATCAAGAACATGTGCATGCAGGTTATGGAAGACAACAGCAATGATGATATATATGATGGAAAAGACATAGGACACTCCTAGCATGAAGAGTGATGTGGGCAGTCACATGACTGCAGCAGTGAGTTGTAAACACAGTAGGTGGCACAATGTGGTTTAAGTATGCTGCAGGGATAGTGGTGAGATAGTGGAGAGTATAAGATGGGGAAGTACTCACTCAGACTGGATGTAAGACATCTGAGGAGTTTGTAGGTAGTGTGTCCATCATATATAGTGTTCACAAGTAAAGTTAGAGTGGAGCATATGTGAGTAAATACAAGGACTGCCATATGTAGAAGGGATGCATGTCGTCCAGAGTAATGTGTGGAGTGAGATTGTATATGGGCAGTCTGAGGAGATAGAAGAGAGTGAAAGATGTAATCAAGACATGTATTGTGTCATAAGTACATGTGTGGTGGAGTGTGGAAGGTCAAATAAAATATAGGTTGTACACACAAATATTCAACAGAACATTTATTACACAATTCAAGTGCACAACAACTACCTTGTTACCAGTGGTATAGTTATCACAAACTTTCCCTAAGACCATCCAATAGGCCACTCTTAGCAGCACATGGCACTGTATTCTCCCCAACAGAACAGTCATGCCAAGCACTGGAACTGCATGCTATTGGATCACATACATTGTTGTATTTTGGGCTGTCAAGCTCACTCCATTCACTCCCTATCCTCGTGATTCCCTCATCCCTGTGATTTTCACCATGGGCTGGGCCTACAATTTGATATTTAGTAGATACTTAAATATGGTGCATGTACAGAAATGTGCCCTTAGCACATTTGCAAGAAATGTTCCTTTCTTCTTTGTCTGTGCAGTGCTCATATTTCAACATACATATCATGCTACACATGTTGGAGATTACAGTGATGTGCAACAGTGAACATGTGATGGTGCAACAGCATGACAGTGCGAATAGTGCAATGTGCCACACAGACCTCTTGTGGGACTCAGGGACAATACAGACAGACCCTACTTGTAGAAAAATTTCCTTCACACAGTTTTCTTTCCCCTCAGTCTTCTATGAAGAGAATGAGAATATTATTCTCTTCATTCTACAGTCAGCCACACTCTTTCCAAGCAATCTCCTTCAATAATAACCTGTAAAACACAGGTTATATGCAAAAGGGGAAGATGCACCTTCTTTGTATTGTACAAAGATGTTTGAATGTAAACATATATATGGGTAAGGACTGCACATGGACCATGAGTGTAAGTAGTGGCATGACATGTGTCTTGGTAGCAAAAAGGAAATAAGTAATTTATAAGTGTCAAGTCCAACATGTCCCAGTGCACTCCACTAAGTGAACATGTTTGCAAAGACAAAGATGTAACAAGAGGATTTGAAGTCATTTGCACCTTCAACAACCTCTTGAAGGTTGTCATGGTCAGGGGAGTGTGCCTGTAAAATGGTAATAGTGGTCATGTCTTCATGTGTAGGAGCTCCAAGTTTGTATTGTTGGAATATGGACTATTATTACTTGTTTATACTCCACAGCACATTTAGCCACATGCAGTACTTGGTCAATGCACTGATACATTAGTTATATATATGGAACTCACTTTTATTATACACTAGACAATTACAAATTTCTCTTTGTGTATGGCTTAGGCAGCAATTTATCATGTATACCCCATTAATTGTAGTGATGAGTTCACCAACCAATAGTGCTAAGAGCAGCCTATTGGACGGTCTTAAAGAAGGTCTACTATAACTATACCCCTGGTAACAAGGTAGTTGATATGCGCTTGGTAAGCATAGTATCCATTCCTGATGATGATGAAGAGTGGGATCAACAAGATAGTGATGAGGATGATACCACCAATGACTAAACAATGATCCAGAGTGATAGGTTTAGGATGTCTTAGCGATGCTTAGAGTGACTTAGAGATCTTAGACTTAGTTCTTAGAAGTGAAGCGAGTTTTGTAGTGAGCTTAGGTCAAGCACAGTAAAGGAGAATCCCTAGATTGTGAAGTTGACAAGACTGGGGTTTAAGACTGCCAGTCTTTCAACTATTTATACAAATCCAGAGTCCTAAAGATAGTACAAGTAAATAAGGTTCATGGATCAATGATGATTGCACAGCAATCAATGAAGTCACATGACCTAAGATGTGTCCATGAATATAGTAAGTGGCTCAGCCACAAGCACAAAATGAATGAGAGGTAAACAAAGATAAATAAAGGCCAGAAAGGTGAGTCCTTGCTAGTTGTATAGTAATAGTCCTTAGCAAGTAAATGTTATAATAAATAAAAGAAAGAAAGGAAAAGATAAGTCTTTACAGTACTTGGAGTTAAGCTCACACTTAAGTATGTAAATACTTAAGTACTATAAAGAGAAAAGGAAAAATGAGTCCTTACTAAGTAAAGTGGAGCTGAGCTCACACTTGTAGTAATGATACCACACTTTACTAGTAAGATAAAGAAAAGGAGAAAAGAAGAAAAAGAAAACCATTACAATGTGCCAAAGCAAGTGCCTTGTAACAAATAGTTCCATTGGTTGA
Organism: Albatrellus ellisii; assembly: GCA_003314395.1. NCBI lineage: Eukaryota > Fungi > Basidiomycota > Agaricomycetes > Russulales > Albatrellaceae > Albatrellus > Albatrellus ellisii. Next base: position 29,215 of record QLPN01000955.1, read on the forward strand.
TCTTTTGGAAAACAAGTGACAAAATCCTGTCATAAACCATTGACCTGCCCCAATACATCAGTATGTCAGTGCAGTATGTGAATACTCTGTCAGAGCCCACTTGCTGTAGTATATGTCACATGATTCTCAATGCATTTGCACTAGTGAAAGTCAATCTGAGCCCACATGCACTCACATATGATGTGACTATATTGTGCCCACTCTATATAGTCAACAGAGTTTTGATCTTGCAGAGCCAGATATGGTGCAACTATAAAGTAATCTAGAAGGCCAAGAGCACTATGGCAATTGTGAGACCATTCCTTGTGGTTTGTGTCATTTAGTGAGGTGAACACAGAGGGTTTCAATGGCCATAGTCATTAAGAAAAATGCACCTTTGGTATAGTATGTGACCAAAGGTAGTTTTGTAATAAAGAAGGTTATATATGTTGGCACAGGAATGTGAGGTGCGGCAGCAAAGGCAACAGGGGACCAGCACAGACAAGAGAGTGGTCAGAGGATGGTGAGGGCATGAGGGCAAAGTAAAAGAGGGCACTGACAAAGAGGGAAATGGAGTAGACAACAACAACAATGAAGAGGATGGTCTCCATTATGGAGGACCCAGAGGGAGGAGAAAAGGGTAGAAAGTTGACTACTATTCCCAGTACTAAAAAGCTACTATATATACAAAACTGCAGTGCACACAGACCAGCTTATGTAAGTAAGGTATGGGGCACAGGTCCTGGAGAGAACAATTAGTGTAAGAATCCAACAATTTATACAGGTGTTCTTCTGCACAAGAAACACCAAAAAGACATCCTAATAGCAAGGACAATAAGCACTCAGTCTCGAAAGCAACACAAGGACTGAAAAAAACAAAAAAGAGCTATCGTATGTTGGCTAAATAAACAACCTGTGGCTTGGAACTGTATAGTAGCAGAGTGATCGAAAAAGTAGCTGTAATCATATGTTTTCTGTGGAGACTTGGAGGTGAAAGTTTGTGTGTGCATCAGCTTCTGCCAAGTTGCCCAAAATGGAAGTAGTAAGTTGTGCAT
>QLPN01000958.1:0-60084 GCA_003314395.1 Albatrellus ellisii
GTTTGGAAACATCATGGTCTTCCAGAGAAGGTATTATCAGACAGAGGACCTCAATTTGCATCATAAGTTATGTGTGAATTGAATCATTTATTGGGGATTCAAACAGCTACATCTACAGCTTATCATCCCCAAACAGATGGACAAACAGAGTGGATAAATCAAGAAATCAAACAATATTTCCACATCTTTATTAACCATCAACAAAACAACCGGACAAGTTGGTTGCCTATGGCTGAATTTGCATACAATAATTGTGTTCATTCAGCAACAAAATATTCTCCATTCATGCTGAATTATGGACAAGATCCAAGAATGGGCCATGAACCTCATACATCTACAAGAATCGATTCAGTGGATAAGTTTGTAGCAGGGCTCAAATGCATCAGAGAAGAAGCAGAGGTATCACTGAAGAAGGCAGCAGACGATATGAAGAAGTTTTATGATGAGCATTGAGGCAAAACTCCTGTCTATGCCATTGGAGATAAAGTTTGGCTTGAAGCCACTAACATCAACACAGGTCGACCAATGAAGAAACTGGATCATAAACATCTTGGACCATATAAAATCCTTGAAGTACTTTCAAACAATGCATATCGTCTCAAACTTCCCAAGACGATGAAGATTCACCCAGTTTTCCATGTCATCAAACTTCAACCTTTTGTCAAAGACATCATTGTCAAATGAGAAATTTGTCCCCCTCCTCCTCCTATTATCAAAAATGGTGTTGAAGAATATGAAGTCAAAGAAATCCTCAATAGTCATCTTTCTTGAGGTAAAGTTCAATATTTGGTCAAATGGAAGGACTACCCCACAGAGGAAAGTTCTTGGGAACCTGCTTCAGTATTGATGGAAGATGTTCCTGATATGCTTAAGAGGTACCATAAAGGACATCCTCAAGTGATACATTTGGTAGCCATTTATTCCCTTTACCAGATGGAATATTCACCAGAGATGATGGCTCAACCACACTATGCTTGACAACTTCAGGAAGAAACACCCATACCCACTCCACCAGTCCTTGATGAAGGATATGAGGAAATTCCCTTTGGCATTATTGAAGATGAAGATGACTTTACAGATGAAGACAATGATGGAGTTATTACTCCAAAATCATATGAAGACTTGAAAGAATTACCCAAGTCTTCCTCCACCATTCCTCTTTCTCCATCACTTTTTGCTGGCATTCCTTTCAAATCTATGGAAGGTGAAGAAGATATTTGCCATGCATATTCATCTCCATTCTTTGCTCATTAAGATGTCTCACCTTTAGCAGGGGGTATTTGTCAGGCCACTATTATTTTCCCTAATTTTCTCTTCATTTTCCTCTATTTTCATATGTCTCTATCATTATAGATCTTACAATCACTCCTGATCTATTGAAGTGATTCCCACAGTCATGCATTCTATTTCTTCATCTTTATCAGCCAATGACACATATGTCATCCAATCTCTGATCAGCCCATTCTATCTTTAGTTATGACTCATTTTCCCACCATTACTGCAGATGCTCACCAATCCTTCTCACACCGGCTGCAGAGCATTACCAATCACTCTCACAGTTACTGTGGAGCCTCAGTCAGCACTTACACATCCCCTCCATTATTAGATATGATGTCATTACTATACTTCTTCATTCTCTGGCCCTATACTGTACTGCATGGTCTGTGCACACTCTAGGGTACTATATATACATAGGACTCCTAGCAGTTTATTCTCCAGTTCTGATCATCTGGGATATCCACTAGGTACAGTACTCTTCTCTCCTCTTATTTACTATACATTAATATATCTGGGATATCCACTAGTTGAAGTGCAATTGTCCTTTTGTTTGTTTTAGTCTTCTTCAGTTGTTTGGCTTCAACATAGTGTCAGCCTCACAATTTACTCACTAAGGACTATCACTATACAATTAGCAAGGACTTGTCTTATCTCTGTTTACCCTTGTTTATGTCTCATTCAATTTTACACCTGTGGCTGAGCCACTTACTATATTCATGGACATGTCTTAGGTCATGTGATCCCATTGATTGCTGCACAATCATCATTGGTCCTTGAACCTTATTTACTTGTACTATCTTTAGGACTCTGGGTTTGTATAAGTAATTGAAAGACTGGCAGTCTTAAACCCCAGTCTTGTCAACTTCACAATCTAGGGATTCTCCTACACTGTGCTTGATCTTGCTCCAAAGTCTCTAAAAACTTTATTACTCTAAGAACTAAGTCTAATATCTCTAAGCTATCCTAAGCATCACTAAGACATCCTAAACTCATCACTCTGGATCCTTGTTTAGTCATTGGTGGTATCATCCTTATCATCATTTCATTGATCCCTCTCTTCATCATCATCAGGAACATTTACTATGCCTATCAAGTGTATACCAACTATCTTGTTACCAGGGGTATAGTTATCACAGACTTTCCCTACAACCATCCAACAGGCCACTCTTAGCAGTCCCTAATCTGATACCTATATACATAAGAGAGTGGTGCACAGACCATGCTGATGTAATAAAGTGTGGGGAGTGGGTGCTGGGGCACAGAGCAAGATCCCATGTCAACACATGGATGACATCCTCATCTTCTTGAATGATCTATCAGAACATTGGAAGCTAGTCTGCCAAGTATTGCAATGCATTATTGACAAAGACCTATTCCTTAAACTGAAAAAATGCTTCTTTGAGAAAGAATCCATCAAATATCTTGGGATAATCATTTCACATGATCAAATTCACATAGACCCTGCCAAACTATCAGCAATTACTGACTGGCCTATTCCACAAAAGGCCAAAGATGTCCAATTGTTTTTTGGGTTTCAGAAATTTCTATCAGCACTTTATCAAAGACTTCACTAAAATGACCAAACCTCTCATGGGATTAACACATAAAGACTAGCCTTGGAAATGGAATGACACATGACAATCCACATTTGAACAGTTGAAATACATATTTGCCACTACCCCAGTTCTTCTGATACTGGATTTTGACACTCCATTCAAACTTGAAACTAATGTGTTGGATTTTGATTACAGCACTATCCTATCCCAATAAGGATCAGACTCCCACTGGCACCCTGTTGCCTTCATATCAAAGCAAATGACCCCCCATGAGCATAACTATGTCATTCATGATAAAGGACTCCTTGCAATCATCCATGCTCTTGAAACATGGTGTCACTACCTCAAAGGAAGCCCACACCACATCAAAATCTGGTCTGATCACAAGAATCTTCTACAGCTAAACAACTTAATTGTCATCAAGCTTGATGGAGTGTATTCCTATTTCACTTCAACTTTTCAATTTTACACTGTCCAGGTACCCTCAATGAAGCTGATTGTTGTTAAGAGTGGCCTATTGGACAGTCTTAGGGAAGATCTGTAATAATACCCCTGGTAACAAGGGAATGGATATGTGTTTGATAGGCATAATAGATGTTCCTGATGACAATGAAGATGGGGATCAAGGAGATAGTGATAAGGATAATTCCACCAATGACTATATGAGGATCCAGAGTGACAAGTATAGGATGTCTTAGTGATGCTTAGAGTGACTTAGAGATCTTTAGACTTAGTTGTTTAGAGTGAAACAAGTTCATAGTGGGCTTAGATCAAGTGCAGTATAGGAGAATCCCTAGATTGTGAAGTTGACAAGACTGGGGTTTAAGACCACCAGTCTTTCAATTATTTATACAAAACCAGAGTTCTAAGTATAGTAAGGTTGCACAGTAATGTGCAGTAAGTAAACGATAATGCACAGTACTGCGCAGTAAGTCACATCTGCTGTAAGTAGTGTGGCTTAGCCACAAACATGAAATGAACATGAGACAAATAAAGATAAACAAGAGTGAGAAAAGAGAGTCCTTGCTAATTGTATAGTAATAGTCCTTAGCAAGTAAATATTATAATAAATAAATAAAGGTAAAAAAGGAAAAAGATAAGTCTTCATAGTACTTGGAGCTAAGCTCACACTTGTAGTAATAATACTACACTTTACTAGTAAGTAAGATAAAAAAAAAGAAAAAAGAAAAAGAAAAAACATTACGAGGTGCCAAAGCAAGTGCCTTGTAACAGCAAGCATCAGGACTGCTGAATATATTGATAGAAGGAGTGTGGCACTGTCCATGATGAGAGGAGTGGGTAGAAACCAACTTACTATCATTGTCCCTATGCAGATACCTATATACTACAAGGACTGGTGCACAGACCACACTGTTCTAAGTAGGTGTGGGAGGTGGGTCTGGTGTGAAGAGCATCACATGTCAACAGTTGTTGTGTGCTTGTATCACATAATAGATATTCCTGATGACAATATAGAGGGATCAATGAAATAGTGATGAGGATGATACCACTGATGACTAAATGAGGATCCAGAGTGACAAGTCTAGGATGTCTTAGTGATGCTTAGGGTGACTTAGAGATCTTAGACTTAGTTCTTAGGTTTTTAAGTGAGATGAGGATGAGCTTAGATCAAGCACAGTATAGGAGAATCCCTAGATTGTGAAGTTGACAAGACTAGGGTTTAAGACCACTAGGCTTGTCCATACTTATACAAAACAGAGTGTCCTAAAGATAGTACAAGTAATAAGGTTCACTGATCAATGATGATTGTGCAGCAATCAACAAGATCATGTGACCAAGTTGTGTCCATAGTAAACTACAGATAAGTAGCCACAAGCATGAAATGAACAAAAAGTAAACAAAGATAAACAAAGATGAAAGAGGATGAGTCTTTGCTAATTGTATAGTAATAGTCCTTACTATAAGTTGGAGCTAAGCTCACAGCTGTAGTTAATACTTTACTTATAGTAAGTAAGATAAAAGAAAGAAAAAAGAAAAAAAGAAAAAGAAAACTGTTACAAGGTACCTAAGCAAGTGCCTTGTAACAATTGTCTGACCAGGAGGCCAGACCATGAGGAGGGGGTGATTTTGGATAACTCCAATATTACAGTGTTAAATCCAAAAGTATTCCACATAAATGCCACCTGACACCTACCCATTCAAAAACTATCAGACAACAAATCATTGAACAACTCAAATCAGATATGCTTTCACAAGAAACATTCCAGAAAATCAACCTTGGTCCTTGGAAATTAACCCAGGGAATCCAAGAATGGAACTATGAAGATGAACTACTTCTCTTCTGCAGAAAAATCTATGTCCCTGACAACAAAGAACTTTGAAAGGAAGTAGTATGTACCCACCATGATTCAGCACCTGCTGGACACCCTGGATGATGGAAAATGTACAAACTTATCCAATGAGACTACTGGTGGCCAGGAATGTCCTTATTTGTCAAAGCATATGTAGAAGGATGTGCACCATGCCAATCAATGAAGAATATCACACACCCCACCAAAGCTCCACTAATCCCAACTGAAACACCAGATGAACCTTGGCAACACATTACTGTTGACAATTATATGCTTAAGTAATGTGCTCCTTCCTTTTTCAGTCTAATACTGTACACACACACACACACACACACACACACACACACACACACACACACACACACACACACACACACACACACACACACACACACACACACACACACACACACACACACATACATACATACATACATACATACATACATACATACATACATACATACATATCTGTGCACAGTTTCACAGTACATACTTCCATGGTCCATGTGCCACTGGACTCACTATAAGTAGTCAGTAGTGTCATTATACAAAGAATAAGAACTATTTAAGTTCCCTTCTTGTGCATGACCTGCTCTCATCAGGTTATGGGTCCTGCCTGGGTCACATGCACAACCATACCCTCTCTACTTGCACTCAGGACTGTCTCTCTTACTCATCTCCCTCACCTCTTACTCCTACTCACTCTCCTCCACCTCACACACTCCACCTCATCAGTATCTGTTCCAAAAATCAACATTATGCTGGAGAACTCTGAAAACTACCACCAATGGGCAAACATTGTTAAGTTCACTCTTATCATCATGGGTGTCTGGTACACCATCTCCAAACCTGCTGTCACTCCTATTACATCTGCTCAAGACGTAGAAGGAAGCTTACCCATCATAACAACTACCAATGAGGATGAACTACAACAATGGAAAGACAATGACAAAATAGCCAAGGCCATTATATCAATACACTGTTCTACACAGCCCTCAACTATCATCACCTTGGATAACATTCATGCACAATGAGCCTGGGAGTTGTTGAAAGGGATTTACAGGAAGCAGTCAGCTGTCATGGTGTTTGTCCAGTTCCAATCTCTTCTCACCTGCAAGTACAATATACACTCACCCTTGATGCCACAACTCAATACTCTCTTAGTTGCACAGGAGTGACTTGAGTCCTCTGGGGTCAGCATCTCTGAACAGCAGATGTGCTTCATTATCCTACACACTCTCCTGTCATCTTGGGGTCACTTCTCCTCTTCCATTCTAGCATCCTCAGACATTGTGCACCACAGCCTTGCAGACACCTGTGGTCAGATCCTTGACAAAGAAGCATGGTCAAAGCCTGCCTCCACTCTCTCTGCATTTCAAAGCACATCCACTCCCATGCAACAGAACACATCTTTCTGCACTCATTGAAAATGACAAAACCACACTGTAGAGACTTGCTGGGTGCTGCATGGGATGCCAGATGATGTTAAAGCCAGGCTGGACAAAAAGGGGAAGGATATGGATAAGGGACCAGGGGACAGTGGTGGAAGTACTACCTTGAACCATTTGTCTTCTACCTCCACAATTGATGCTTGCTACTATGATGGCTGCAGCCTCTGGATGTTGGATTCCAGTTGTATGGACCACATATCCCCTTATCGTCCTGATTTCTCCACCTATGAAACCCTCTCATTTCAAAGCATCACCATTGGAAACAGCTCGACCATAGCATGTACTGGTCAAGGGTCATGTTTGTGTGAACATACCTTACCTGAGGGCACCAAGGTCTCTCTTGCCCTTACTGGTGTTTTACATGTCCCCAGCACATTGGGACAATTCCTGTCCATCAGCAAGCTTGATCAATTGGGATTTTGTGTTACCTACAAAAGGAATAAATGCACCATCACCAGAGGAAATAAAATGTTCAGTGTTGGTTTCCTACAGAATGGAACATACTGGATCAAACTGGACAGTATGCCATTGCTACAAACCCATGCTGCCCCTTCACTGTGGCTCTGGCATGAATGGCTAGGACACCACTCTGATGCGATGGTGTCCCATATTCAGCCATCCCAGCTGTCCAATTTCTCTCCTCCAAGTGTGGACTCCTCTGCTTCTCCCTGTGAAGGCTGCCTCCAAGGAAAATTCCCTCATCCTTCCTTCCACCTCTCCCACTCATGCACCACCAAAGTGCTCAGCCTCATCCATTCAGACCTGGTTGGGCCTGTCAGCACTGCAGTGGCTGCCTCCAGGTCCCTCTATTTCACAACCTTCCTCAATGATCACTCTGGTTTTGGCACAATCTATCCTCTGAGGCAAAAGGACCAGTTGTCAGAGGCTCTCCACCACTACCTTGCATGCATGCATGCATACATTATTTGGCCACTGGCCAAAATTGCTCTGTACCAACCATGGGGGGAATACCTCAATGCTTCTGTTAAAACCTTGCTTCTGGAGTGAGGAATAGAACACCAGAATATGGTACCTTACTCTTCCCAGCAGAATGGGCATGCAGAACACTGGAACAAGTCCATCCTTGAGCATGCCCTATCCCTTCTCCACCACACACAGCTCTCAGCTGGTTTCTGGGAGTTTGTGGTATGCACAGCTGTTCACACTTACAACTTATCCCTGATGTGTCACCTGGCATGGCAGACTCCCACTGTGTTATGGTCACCTGCAGATTCACCTCCCAGTGTGTCACACCTCCATGTTGTGCATGGGTCCGCACTCCAGACCACCTATGAAGCAAGCTTGATGCCCACTTGTGGCCCCTTACCTTTGTAGGGTATGAGTCAGGGATGAAAGGCTGGTTGTTTTTGGACAAACTTATGCACCATGTTATATCCAGTTGAGATGCTGTCTTCCAGGAAGACATTTTCCCTGCCTGGGAAGCTTCTGTTGCTCCCTCCATCCTTGACATTTTTCTGCCACCCCCACTGCTGCCTCCCTCATTGGACTCTGATGACTCTGATTCCAACAACTTTGACAACAACTGTCCTGCTCCAGCTGCAGGTGGTCCTCCTGAAGCTGTCCCTGTTGCTGCAGTGTCAGCACCTCCTCCTCCTCCTTCTGCATTAGCTGATGTCCCACCAGAGGGAGTCACTCACTTGCCTGTCAGGGGAGAGCCCTCTCCAGCTCTGGCACCTGATGATGCTCCTCCACCAGTTACCCCTCCTTGTGCTTCAATGCCAACTGCCATTCCACCTTGTGTTCACACTCAGCATACTGCTCATCTCATGGTGGAAGCTCCTGTCTGGGCCTGGCACCATCCTCCTCATTCATCTCTGAGTCAACAGCAGGCTCACTTGCAGCTGGTAGTGGGTGATGCTCCTGTTGTTCATCACTCTGATCATCTCACCCATTGGCCTGCCCATTTTCATGACAGTGCTTATGGCCTGCATGAATTCATGGACATCCTGGGTGAGGGGGGGATTGACAGCAATGATGATGACATTTTCACGATGCTACAAGCCAGCCCTTCACTTTTCTCCATCCTTTCCCATGCCATCTTGCATGATCCACTCACTCTAAAGCAAGTGCTCTCCAGCTCAGATAGTGACTCCTGGAGAGCTGCATGCAATGAGGAACTTATGTTGCTACAAATGCTTCACACCTGTGATCTAGTAAATCTCCCTCCAGGTTACAACATTGTAGGAAACAAATGGGTTTTTTCAAGCAGAAGGCCAACAGTCAATACAAAGCATGTCTTGTCACCAAAGGCTACACCCAGATCCATGGTGTTGACTACACTGAGACCTTCTCCCCTGTTGCCCACTTTGAGTCACTCCACACTCTGTTAGCTATAGCAGCCCTTGAAGACTGGGAAGTTCACTCAATGGACATTAAGTCAGTGCTAAGAGCGGCCTATTGGACAGTCTTAGGGAAGGTCTATAATAGTACTCCTGGTAACCAGAGTTTGGATATTGACTTGATGAACGTAATAGAGATTCCGGATGACGATGAAGAGTGGGATTAACGATATAATCACGAGGATGATTCCACCGATGATGATACGAGGATCCAGCTTTACTGAGCGTAAGAGGTTTTCTTGCTTTTTAGAGTTTCTTATACTTAGTTGGGGAGATGAAGTGAATGACAAGCTCAGGTCAAGCGCAGATAAGGAGAATTCCCTAGATTGCGAAGTTGACAAGACTGGGGTTTAAGACCGCCAGTTTGTCAACTATTTATACAAGACTAGCGATCTAACTATAGTATAGTTACGCAGTAAAGCGCAGTAAGTAAACATTCATGTGATATAAGTGGTTCAGCCACAAGCGCGAAGTGAACAAGGTATAAACAAAGGTAAATAAAGGCGAGAAATGAGAGTCCTTGCTAATTGTATAGTAATAGTCCTTAGCAAGTAAATGTTATAATAAATAAAAGAAAGATAAAGGAAAAGGATAAGTCTGATATAGTACTTGGAGCTATGCTCACACTTAAGTATGTAAATACTTAAGTACTATATAAGAGAAAGAAAATGATAAGTCCTTACTAAGTAAAGTGGAGCTAAGCTCACACTTGTAGTAATAATACTACACTTTACTAGTAAGTAAGAAAAAGAAAAAGAAAAAAAGAAAACCGTTACGAGGTGCCAAAGCAAGTGCCTCGTAACAGTCAGCATTCCTCAATGGCAACCTTGAAGAGGAAATATACCCCAGGGTTTTGTTGTTCCTGGAACAGAGGGGAAGGTATGCTGACTATCCAAAGTGATCTATGGGTTGAAACAGGTGTCATGGCAATTACATCACAAGATGCACAGCTCACTCCTGAATCTGTCCTTCACCTGCACACTCTCTGACTCAGGGATTTATGTTTCAACATCTTCCTCAACCCCCCTCATCATAGTCCTTTATGTTGATGACATCACCATCCTAGGGGGCTCACTTGAGGAAGTTGAAGAATGCAAGAACATCCTGAAGTCCCTCCTTTAGATGACTGACCTAGGGGAGATCAAATCATACCTGGGACTTCACATCACAAGAGACCAAACACAATGCACCTTGGAAATTGATCAGGAAGCTTACATCAGTGATCTCCTTGATCATTTCCAAATGGAAGACTGCAACCCTGCTATGACTCCTCTGCCCCCTGTAGCAACTCCTACCAAAGCTGGTGACAACTATAATGCATCCCCTTCTTTCTGCAGCGACTACCAGCAGCTAATAGGATCACTCCTTTACACCACCATAGTATCCCGACCTGACATCTCATTTGCAGTCATGAAGTTGTCCCACTTCATGTCCAATCCTCTTCCTTTTCACCTATCACTCACCCATCATGTCTTGCAATACCTCAAAGGTAGCCTACACTACCAAATACAATATGGAGGAGACCAAGGCACTGGTATGGTTGGATACCCTGATTCTGATTGGGCAGCAGATAGAGACAACCACAAATCAATTGGGGCTTATGCCTTTCTGTTGGGAGGAGGAGCCATCGCTTGGGTGTCAAGGAAACAACATACAGTATTGCTTTCATCCACAGAGGCTGAATACATGTCACTTTCCCAAGCTGCAGCACAAGGAATGTGGTTAAGGTCACTGTTAAAGCTGTTAAAGGAGATAGGTTTTGCTTTCACTTTTCCTCTTTTACTATATGGTGACAACAAGGGTTCCATTGACATTGCCACCAATCCTATCATCACACATGGGATGAAGTACATCAACATACATCATCATTACATTTGCAAGTGTATCTCTTCAAACTCCATTGCCATTCAACATCTCCTTTCTTCTCTTGTTACTGTGGATATCCTTACCAAACCCCTCTCACTGCCTCTTTTTTCTTCTCATCACTCTGCCCTTGGACTGGTAGCATGTGCGCCCAGCATGGGGGGGTGTTGATGATTGTATACTTAAGTAATGTGCTCCTTCCTTTTTCAGTCTAATACTGTACACACACACACACACACACATACATCCACATCTGTACACAGTTTCACAGTACATACTTCCATGGTCCATGCACCACTGGACTCACTATAAGTAGTCAGTAGCATTGTTATACAAAGAATAAGAACTGTTCAAGTTCCCTTCTCACACATGACCTGCTCTCATCAATTACTACTGATTCCATAACAGACCTTCCAGAAGTAAACAGATATGACTCAATCAAGATCATAGTCAACAAATTCTTGAACACTATTATCATTACCCCATGCAAAAAGACCATCACCACCTCAGAAACCACACAACTATTCCTAGATCATGCCTGGAAACACTTCAGCCTTCCAGAAAAATCATCTCCATCAGAGGACCCCAATTCACATTTAAAGTCACTCAGGAAATCTGAAAAGGATTAGGAGTAACATCAGCAATGTCCACACCTATCATCCACAATCTGATGGGGAAACAGAACATGTTAACCAAGAAATAGAACAATACTTCTGGTCCCTTGGAGATCAGTCCCCAGCAAATTGGCTCAAATTACTCCCATTTGCAGAATTATCACACAATAATTGTGTTCACTCTACTACATGAAAATCACCATTTGAAGTTCTCATGGGATACAAACCCCAATTCACAATCAAACCAATCACCACACACACACCAGAAGCAGAAAGTCAACTCCAACATATCCAGAACATATGAGAAGAAGTAACAGCAAGCCAGAAACTTACCAATTGTGTAACCAAAGATTCACATGATAAACACAGAACTACCTTTATCATGTATAAAGAAGGTGATCAGGTATGGTTAGACAGAAAAAACCTCAAACTCTGATACCCAGAAATGAAACCAGCCCCAAAATGGTTTGGACCCTTCCCTATCAAAGAAGTCCTCAGACCTGTCACCTATCAGCTCAAATTACTGTTGACATGGGAGTATGCTCTTTGCTCCAGCACCCACACCCCATACACTTACTTACCTAAGCATGGTCTGTGCGCAGTTTCCATATGTACTTAAGGCATCAGTTAGGGACATTGGCCCTCAGTCAGTTTCTCAACCCCTCTCCATTAGCATGGACACACTTATCATTCTTTACTATTCTTACTTCTGTGCAATGCTAGTGCTCCTTTTTCTCCTTGGGCTTCTGCCCTCACTCTACCCACCGTCACCCTTCACTCCTCTTTGAATAGAGTGACCTGGGCTTAGTCAACCGCCATGCCGTGCACTGCCGTGTTATCAATTACCACCAAAATGGAAGATTCATCCCATGTTTCACATCACTCTCCTCCACCATTCAAGGAAACACCTGAACACAGCCCCAATTACACAAAAATCACCCCCAGAGATGGTCAAAGGTGAAAAGTGGAAATGATCATCAGCTTGAAGGTACAGAACAATGGATGATTCTATTATCACATCAAATGGAAGGGATACCCAGGGAAACTTGAAACATGCACAACTAGTGATAGATGACTTCCACAAACAAAGGCCAAGTGCACCATGTGATGAGAACAGGTCATGCATGAGAAGGGAACTTGAATAGTTCTTATCATTGTAGTATGTCACCACAGGCTACTTATAGTAAAGTGTAGTAGTGCATGGACCATAGAAGTATGTACCATAGAACTGTGTATAGATATATGTGCAGGTATGTGTGTGTGTGTACAGTATTAGATCAAAAAAGGAAGGAGGGCATTACTTAATGGTATAGTCATCAACACTGTGCAGCCTGGGAATAGACTTATTCACATTCAGAAATCACCTGACCACACCCCTCACCCAAACTTAAGCATGTGGAAAACTGGGCAGGGCGGCAAATGATAAATATAGCACAGCACAAAATAGATATGCAATGCAATAAGGCCGAGCAGTGGCAATGATAAGGGGTATTCCCTTGTGGAGACAGAGCAGTAGGCCAAAGGGCCACATCTGATGAGAGAAGACAACAAGGTGTACAGATGAGGGTACACAGAATAGACGAGAAGTTGCTACAAGAGACAGGTATGTCAGAGAGGAGTTAGAGTAGCCGACGAGATACATACCTCAGCAGTAGATAAAAGTGCTGAGGTATGTGGACGAAAAACGAAAGGTTTATACAGCTCAATCACAATAAAGTTTAAAAGGAGCTTAACTATAAAACCAAAAGATAGATCCCAAAAAAGGGAAAGAGAGAATGGTGTGATCTGCAAAGGACTAGACAAATACTAATATGGATAAGTATGATCAGCGTTGTATAGTAGGAAAAATTGACAAAGCAAACCATCTTGCTCCCAAAGTATCATCACCCATAACCACCACCACATCCCCATGTCTTCCCTGCCACCATCCTTGATCTTCTCCCCCCCACTCTTGTCTTTCTCCCTCCTTGCCTCCCCCATCCACTACTGTGTCAGGACATACTTATTTTTCTTATCATTTTATGATTTCTTTCAATCTTATTGCTCAAAGATCTACTAGAGATATATTATATTATCTTATCAGATAATCTGTAGATCTTATCGCAATCATCTATGACTCATATTCTCACAGTCGATTATTGATGCTGTGCAATGCTGCATGTCACTTACTGATAGTTCTCACAGATGCTGTGCATCTTACTTACATATGCCTGCCCTATAGTGACAGTCCATGGTCTGTGTGCTGATTCCTTTAGTATATGTAGGGCACTTCTATAGCATGTATTCCTTAGCTTTATACATCTGGGATATCCACCTCTCAGCATGACATCATCCTAAGTATATTGCCTCATCCTTCATCAATCCCCTTCTCTTACTCTTGTGACATCCTTTTACTTGAGTACCTTGAGACATACCTCAAATATCTCACATCCTATAGGGAAGAATTCCCATTGTCTGTTCTCATCCTCCTGCATCATCAAAGGCTATATCTCATCATCACCATCTTCCTCACTCTTCTCATGGCCTTCACACTCAAAGATAAGTTCTTCTCACACATTGTCAATTCACTTCACTTCTACACACATTTGCCTGTCCTCAACAATAGCAAGCTGAAGTAAAGGTATGTCAGTGTATAGTATCTACACAGGCTTGGGTCAAGGGTTATCCTGCCAAGTTAAAAGGAGTACAAGGACACAATGTGGTAAGCAAAAATAGTACAGCTGCACATTCAAGCCAGAGATAAGCATGAGTGCTGTGGCATAGTAAAAGAAGATGAAAAGAAATCATGACAGCACCTGTCTTGTAGAGTTCACTACAAATGGCATTGTAGCTGAAACTGTGTCCCAACTCTTTGCCTACTATGACAACCCAGCATATAAACAAATATTGTGACAGGATGTTCCAACACTTCAGCAAGCATAAGTGTATGCAATGGTGAAGCCACTTAGAACCACCATAATCATGTCATTGACACCTTGAGAGTGCACAAAGTATATTGGTTTGTCACTTTACTCACTAGCACAGGATCAGCAAAAGGCTCTTTCACTGGCACCAGTAAGAAAGGACAGTCAAGTAGACTAGATGTTGAAGTGCAGAGCCCAAGACAGAATACTCAACATATGCCAGACAGTGGGGATGGAGAGGAGAGCAGGGAGGGCAGTGCAGAGCCCAAGACAGAATACTCAACATATGCCAGACAGTGGGGATGGAGAGGAGAGCAGGGAGGGCAGTGCATTGAACCCACAATCTGCATTGGTGACACCTGAGTGAGAGAAGTATAGCTGCTGAGGCTGTGGACAGAGTGCAGATGGTGGAGCCCCAGCAGAGAGTGTCCATGATTGATGAGAGCTGATAGTAAGAGTACACAGAGTGTAGCAGAAAATGGTGCAACAGATGTGCACAATATATTCAGCAATAGAAAGCTGAAGTGAAAGCACATATGTAAGTAGTTTACATAGCATAGAAAACAATAAGCTAGAACACAATAGCAAAGGACAACAAGGAAGGTAAGAACAATAAGCAGTGGAGTACAATAGGCGGATCCCGTAGGAGTCGGATCGCCTGATGGAGCCACTGCATCCAAAGTCGTCTCATCGCCGTCTTGACCGGTTTCGATTTCGTTTGACTTTGCTTCCGCGACAATGAAATGTTTTGATCTGCGTTGCGCGGCCTGCGCAGGCTTTAAGTTATGTGTGCCGCAGGTCTGAAATATGTCTTAGTTTGAGATTGTAATGTCATCACACCGAAACAGGTTGACCCCATCTCAGGAGTATTTAGCGCCAAGATCAATTTCAACGCGGCCATGTAATTTTACTCATGCACATGACAAACTATATCGTCGTTGTGGCAGATGCTTCATCCTCACCCTCACGCCACCGTCACGCATCAACACGGCAGGGCTGCTGAGTTCCTGAAGGAGTTTGTCCCTTGCCCCAACAAGATTGAACAACTTTGTGAGGACATGCCACAGCCACAGGAGGTCGGTAGCACTTGCATAAATTCTGCCTGCCTGTTCATGCAAGGCCAGAGCCTTGTTGTACTTGTGTTGAGCTGCGTCGAACTCGGATAAGTGCAAACTTGAATGTACCTCCCCCAGAGTCGAGAGGGTGTTGGTCTGACCAGCTCCATATTGTGCCGGGAGCATAGTACTGATCACTGTGATCATAGAAATGGTAAATCGGAAATATGCCAGTCCCCTCGAGTATTTTGGGGGTGCTAAGGCTTGTAGCAAAAGTGTGCATTGCTCAGTAGGGTATGTAGCTATACTGGCACTTGCACTGCTTCTACAGCAAGGAATTCGGTATCGGTTATTTATGGGACAACAACATATGAACCGCACACTAGGAATTCTCACACCTCGCCAAAGATGCCACTCGCCAAAGTCGACTCCACCATCAGCTGATCCACAGAAAAATGGATCGTCACTCATAGACTTCAGCAGGCGTGTCGAACTGGACTGGCCAATGAGAGGGTGGGTACATAGACTTGAGCACACTCATGACGACGCCGCCAAGCACATCCTCCTCACCAGACATGCACTTGCTGCCGACCTCAACGAGCCCTTGCACACGTCCTCCTTGACAACGTAGGCGAGCTCGTTGATCATGCCCCACGCATGCCGCAGCTCTTCTCAGCCAACAGGAGGGTGGGTAAGAAGGTGATGCACGAGGACAGCGAGGGGTACGACAATGAGTGCTGGGCGCTGATGTGCAGTATGTGGACGCGGCGAAGTGCAGGCTACATAGGAGGGCAGGAGTTCACAGTGTAGCAAGACAGGTTAAGCGGGACTTGGTACAGCTGCAGACAGGCCAATATCAGCGGTAATAGTATTGTATACCAGCGACATCACTCGCATATGGCTGAATGAAGCGCATCGTGTCCCCGTGGAGCGCAGCGATAACGTCGATCAATACCTCGAGTGTCTTGCCGCCGCCTTTGGACTGAGCACCCTCTGCATGCCATCGAGGAGCTTGCTCAGGATTGCGAGCATATGAAGCGCGTTGGGGTTCTTCATCTGAGGTCTGTCGATAGACGAGGAAATGTGGATGTCGACATTGGAGAAGCGGTGGCCATCCCGCGTCGGTGAACGAAGTGAAGACGTGCGCTGGTCTCTTCGGCTCTGCAGAAGGGCTTCAGTACTCTCATCAGCAGGCTCGGCAAGATGGGCTAGTAGTATGACGGCCAGAGGGACACAGTCGGTGGCCTTGAGGAGTTCCTCAACACAAGTGTCAGAGGACTTCCCAGAGATGGCGACGAAAGTATCAATGGCAGCCTCGAGCGTGATATGTCTGATGGGGTCGAGGAATGACTGGGTTCATCGCGTACTACTAGGCCGCTGGGTTCTACGAAGAGTAGCGACGACAGCGACGGTGTCCAGAGAGGTAATATACTCGAACACAGCCCCCACTTGACGAGTCTGGGCCTCCCACGGTGTCTCGAAGTTGTCAAGACACACGATACAGAGTTCAGCCTGGAGGAAACGCAAGACAACCAGGGTACTGTACTGGCTGTTGAAAGACCAACAGTCCTAGCTAGCTCGAGGACGACGACCTCAGCAATCTCGGCCGCATCACATGCAACAAAGTAGCAAGAAATGCCAAACTAGCCAACTACTGCAGGATGGGAGCTGCACGCGCGATGGTGGTCTTGCCAACTTCGCCTGAGTCTAAGACAGCGACACTGGCGGGGGCGGGGGCACGTTGCAAAACAGGGTTCTCGATGTGTTCGACCTCGAAGTCGCGACCATGAATCTGGGGCTTTGAGGGAAGGACGAATGGGCCTTGCTGCGCACTGGGTAATGTGTCTATTTAGGGTTATGGCGTGGAGGGCGACAAAAAAACGGAACCTAACTTTAGTTCCAACGATGCCAGTGAGTTCTGCTACGGTTTGGTAAGTTTGATATAAGCGATACGGTACGTAGATTGGGACAAACCTGTATCGCAACGTCTTGTGGAATCCACACAACTTTGATGTTAGTAGAAAGAGCAAGCCTTGTCTATAGAACAGTGTAAGAGACTCGAGTCGACAGAGATGACGGGAGACGTACATCCAAAGGCTCCAAAGCCCACTTCATTTTCTTTTCGCATCCCACAGCTTCTTGCTTCAACTGCCGGCGAAGAATCACATTGAAGAACCTGTCGCATCCCTGAGAACCTTTGCAGCGCTGAAGAATATCAAGGACGGCCTTCAGGCCACTACGCCCAGATACCAAGTTAATACACGACACATGCCACCAAATATATCGTGCTTACCTTTCGAGTTCTCCAAGGCACTGTTTCAGATAGTCGGGGAGCTCGTTCTGTTACTCCTTATCCGCAGCGTGCTCGAAAAAAAAAACTCGATGACTTCCTTGATCATAGTGATATTGGACAGACTTTGTCCCATTCGTTCTTGAAATCCTTGAGCTCCCGCTCCACCATAAGCGCGGAAAGAATCTATCTGAATCTAACCGTTGTTGTTGTTGCTGTGTGGCCTGAGCTGTGGGCTGCATTCCCGGAGACAGTGCCATTGGCAGTGGCACTGAAGAACATCGGAGGGACAGTCATATCATATATAATAAGTTGGTCGTGCCATTCCAGTGCGGGCGCTTGCGCTTCTGACGAGGCGGCGAGAGCGTC
Organism: Albatrellus ellisii; assembly: GCA_003314395.1. Taxonomy (NCBI): domain Eukaryota; kingdom Fungi; phylum Basidiomycota; class Agaricomycetes; order Russulales; family Albatrellaceae; genus Albatrellus; species Albatrellus ellisii. The sequence goes on from QLPN01000958.1 coordinate 18,055, forward strand.
GGCAGCGGCAGTTTGCCAGAAATCCTGAGTGGCGTCTCGTTGCCATTTCTCTTTCAGGTACAGGTGCTGACCCTCGAGTTGTTGCTGAAGTGTGGAAATATACCTGCCTGTTACCCAGCTGTCCAGCTCAAAGTGCAGCTGCAGGGAACGACGTCGTCCGTGGCATCGGGTCTTATAGTTCCGCCTTACCAAGTGTGCGCAAGATTTTCTCGTGTGATCGTCTGGTGCGTCTTGTGCATGTCCGTTGTCATTTCATAGGTTTGTGAGACCAGATGAAGGCGAGCTTACAGATAAAAATGCGCGGACTTATGTACGTCGTACAACACCTGCTGGTCGCTCGGACTGCATTGACATTGGACGCTTCTCGATGTTTGCATGCCAGTACGGATTCCAGCATGCTCACGATGCGATCCTCCACCTACGTCAAGATACATGTTCTCGGCTATTATATAGGCGGTCAGGACGACTGGCACAAGCAATTTACTGGTGTATATAAAAGACCATCGAGCCTTTACCATATTCGTTTTCGGGCCTACAACACTTGGAATGACATCCTATACCGACCAGCCCCTTTCCCCATGCCTTGTCCAAGATTTTCACTGTCACCGTCGCAGCGCTCAGTGAGGGTGAAGTAGCCTTTGCAGTTCCAATAGATATCCGTGCTGTCCGTGTTGGATCAATCAGTGTTGTACAAACCTTGAACAACGTCATTGACTTCGTTCAATCTCCTGCGTTTTGGCTCAGTATGCTGCTCACACCTGTCTGACTCAATGAAAATCTCATGCTTGCTTGCATGCGATCGCGTCAGCCCCCCTCTCTTTTTCGCATTCTTAATGCCGTCGTTGACTTAGACTCTGTTGGCAGGGTTGTCGATGCCCTTCTCGGAGATGTGGTCGGCCCCGTGGACAGGTTCGTGAAGACAGCTGCCTTGTCGACCTCGGCCTTGACGTCGTGATTGACATTCTGGGCTGCCGATCGGGCTGGCTCGGAATTGTAACGGATGTCGCTACAATACCTGTGGGTTCTGTCTTGCGTCTCACATGAATGGCGTTGGGCTGTGGTACGTCTGTTCTTCACCTCTTGTCGTATCGCATTTGGCCATGGGGTCTTATCATCTTCATCAGACTCGTCACAACTTTGTGACTCTTGAGTACAAACTTGTTCTGCTAATAGGCTCCCAGATCTCTCAGGAACATACCGTCCACATATAACAGAGAAATGAGACTGCATACACCAACCATATGCATCCCGCACACCAGCACGAATCGCTGTCCTACCACTACAGGCCTGTGGCGCTATTCATCCACATAATCTTCTTCGGTTCCTTGGACAACTCCATCTCGCCGATGCCCTCACGCAATTTGTGGGCCGACCACACACTCTCCGGCACCAGCGCGGCATTGACCTCCACCACCCTGCACTTATGTCGTGATCGTCGTGGACTTCAACAAGCTGGACGTGGTAGTCAACCAGGTCAGACGGTGGAGAGGCCTTTTGATCCGGAGCTTTGGTTGCGCGATATTGAGACGTCAATGCACAAGTCCATTCCCGCCCGGGCCGGCCGTGGGATCGTCTCCTTCGACCAGCCTATGCCCAGGGTCAGTTTACCTCCTTTGCATATCGTTTCTATTACTGACGTTGTTCGACAGACCCTCAGGGCCACCAGGCGCACCCTGCCCATACCTTCGAGGTGGTTTCGGAAATGTAGTCCAACAATTCTATTGATGCATGTCGGTCTAGATTACTTCCCTCCTCACCATCATCACCATTTACTCAAGAGAGCTGACAGGTCTTGTTCAGTTGCTTGATAGTGAGTCCCAAGCAGCATTGAAGTCTTTCGTCGCTGTTTGACTGACTATCTGCACGCATGTCATTGTGATGATCATCCCCATCACCGAGTCTTTTCCTGAAGCCTCCCGCGAACGAGTACGTCTAACACCGGATCCCTTTCTGGCGCAAGGCCGTGGACTTTCTCGTTTACCTTGGTCTCCCGAATCGCTTTGTGGGCAGCTCGCACCACCAACGGGTGGACACCGAAGGCAGGATATACAGCATGACCAGATCCCTGTCGTCGGCGCGTACGCATGGCTTATTGTGAGTGAAGACATCTGTACCAGTTGATACTTTGATCCAATCGCCATCTCCAGTTGTCATCATCATAAATGCACCAGTCGCACTCCCCGGCATCCCTGTTCTTGATAACATTGCCCGCATTTGCTACACATGGTGACACAGATCAAAGAAGGCTCCATCACGTATGCATAATAGTAGGGTACAGTAATAGGAAGTCACATGCAGAACTAAGGACAATATACAAGCTATCAATCAAGGCAAGAAGTAGACTGCAAGGAATAGAGCAGGAAATATATGTTAGTGTACTATTATATTGCTTCTGCTTCTTTCTGCATCTCTGCAGCCTTCTCTGGCTGATCCAATTTGAGGTAGCATGTATGAAGACAATGTAGAATGACTCTGCACTCCTCATTTCTGGAGAGTTGCTGTGCCAAATTTAATGCAGTCAGATAATGCCTCTCAGCCTCCTCCCACCTGTGCCTCCCCACAGCCAGGCCCCCCAAATCCTTATGTGACCACATCTCTCCTGCTCTACTAGATGCTCTCTTGTACAATGGCAAAGACTTCTTCAGCATTTCCTCAGCTGTGTCAAGCTTTGACAGTGCAACATAGACCCTTCCAAGATGCCTGGAGGCAATGGCTTGTCCCAGTACAGACCCAATATTCTGGTATGTGGTCAGAGCTTCCTGAAATCTCTCCATGGCTGTATTGTACTCCTGCAAATCATATTCCACCTGACCAAGCCCATTAAGGCACTTTGCATGGCATATAGCATCATCTTGGAGAGTCAGCAAGGCCAATGCCTGGGAATATGACTGTTTGGCATCTTGATACTGATCAAGCTGAATGTGCATGTCTCCAAGACTCATCCAGTCCCAGGCTTGACACCTGATGTTGTCTTCCTGGACATGCAATTCCAAAGCCTGGTCCAATATGCCTTTGGCCTGAATGTGATTGAACTGAGGTGATGTGAGATAAAGATCAGCAAGATCTTGCAATGCATTTGCTTGTTCATTCTTGGCCCCAGCAACTTTGAACTGCTCCACAGCTGCCAGATATTTCTCCTCTGCCTGGTCATATTGATAGGTAAAGTGAGAGATATCTCCCCATTGATGAAGGCACCTCCCATGAAGAATAGGATCCAATTGTTCTGCATGCAGGGTTGCCAAAGCAATGAGGGTGTCATCAAGGATACCACAGAAGCCACAGAACTGTGTGAAATTGATGATAGCATCAATGACAGGAATGTTGTCGGAAGACTCTTGCAGGGATGCCTGCAGAAGCACCTTGAGATTCCCAATCTCTGGGGTAATCTGTTTCTGGACTTTCAGGGATACCGCGTTATTACTTTCTTCGGCAAGGGAGATATAGTAGGATTTCAAAGCCTGGGCATTGGCAGGAGATGGTTGGTGTCTGGCCTGGACATAGTGACGGATGGGGGACAATATGCATACCCTCCCATTCTCAGAGCTGTAGGCAAGTGCTTTGAGTTTGAGAACTCGAATGGCATCTTGCATGTGGGGAAGATCCTCGAAAGCCTTCTGGAAGTCGTCGAGCCTAGACACCTGCATGCCGTCGGGGAGCTTGCTCAGGATTGCGAGCATCTGGAGCGCATTGGGGTTCTTCTTCATGTGAGGGCTGTCGATAGACAAGGAGATGGAGATATCGACGTTCGAGAGGCGGTCGTCGTCTTCTATCGGTGATCGAAGTAAGGACGTGCGCCGGTCTCTCCAGCTCCGGAGAAGGGCCACGGTAGTTTCATCAGCGGGCTCCGCAAGATGGGCCAGTAGGGTAACAGCCAGGGGAACACAGTCGACGGCCTTGAGGAGTTCCTCAACATAAGCGTCAGAGGACTTCCCAGAGATGGCGGTGAAAGTATCAATGGCAGCCTCGAGCGTAATAGGTTGGATGGGGTCAAGGAATGGCTGGGTCCATCGTGTTCTAGCAGGCCGCTGGGTTCCACGAAGAGTAATGACCACAGCGACGGTGTCCAGAGAGGTAATGCGCTCGAGCATAGCCTCTACTTGACGAGTCTGGGCCTCCCACGGCGTCTCAAAGTTGTCGAGACAGATGATACAGGAGTTGGCCTGGAGGAAGCCCAAGACCACTTGAAGCAACGGCCCTGTACCGGTTGTCGAAAGACCGACAGTCCTAGCCAACTCGAGGAGGACGGCCTCGGCAGTCTCGGCCGCATCGCATACGACAAAGTAGCGGGCACCAAGAAACTGGTCTACTATGGCAGGATGATGGAGAACGGCCTGTGCAATGGTTGTCTTGCCGATTCCGCCAGAGCCCAAAATAGCGACGCGGGCGGGGGCACGTTGCAGAACAGAGGACACGATGTGTTCGACCTCGAGGTCGCGACCATGAAAGATCTGGGGCTTTGATGGAAGGACGAATGGGCCTTGCTGCGCGCTGGATGATGTGGCCATTTAGGGTCATAACGTAGAGGGTGACAAATATATATATAAACGAACATTGGTTCCAAAGATGCCAGGGGGTTCTGCTATGATGTTTGGGTCAGTTTCGTACAAGGTATATGTCAAGTAACTTCGAACGCACATGGATTGCGGCGACGCCCTCACGGATCTGCATGACGTCAATGCGAGTTGCAATATTAAGCTTTGTCTATAGAACAATGTAAGAGACTCGAGTTGATTGATGCGACCGGAGACGTACATTCAAAATCTCCAAGGCCTGTCTCATTTTCTCTCCACACCCTACGACGTCCTGCTTCAACTGGTGGCGGAGGACTGCATTGCGGAACCTGTCGCCCATTTTGGTACCTTTGCAGCGCTGAAGAACCTCAAGGACGGTCCTCAGTTCACTACGTGAGCATACGAAATTAATATGCGACGTATGCCACCGAATCTTTCAGGCTCACTTTTCGAGTTCCCCGATGTACTGTTTCAGATCGTTGGGGAGCTCGATCTGTTGTGCCTCGTCCCCAGCATGATTGGTACAAAATGATTCGATGACTTCCTTGATCCTAGTGGCATAGGACCGGACTTTGTCCCATTCGTTCCTGAGATCCCTGACCTCCTGCTCCATCATAAGCACATGAAGAGATCATCTATATCAACAGTGCGACCCACCGTTCTGATGTCCGAAATCTCAGCGAGCAATCCCCCGACAGTCTCAAGGAAAGGCACGTTATGCGTCAATTTGCTGATATCCCCGAACAATGCTGCTGCTGCGTCCAAGCCCCTGGTGGACTCGTCCTTGGCCCCGCTTTCTGCTGTACATCGACAACGATCAGCGCTGTCGCAAGCGACATACAAACGTACGCACCGTTAGGGCCATCGATGGCCGATCGCTGACCGACATCAGGCGAAGGCGAATGCGAGCCAGAGCCACGCCCTTTCAAAAGTCTCTTCATGATATCGATTTGTGGGTTGGACTGTGTATGTGTGTTCTGTCACTTTGGTTGTGATGGAGAGAGAGAAGAGAAGTGGCTGATGCCTTGAGGCAGCCACGACAGCGCTTTGCGGCATCTCCAGGCGCTCATCAGTTTGTGATTCAAGGTTGCGCGCTTACCATCCATTAATGGTAGAAACATCAAGATCAAGTGTTTCCCCGATCGCAAAGTGTTGTTGACCATGGCCATCCTTGGTAGAGGAAATGGATGGGTCTGCACTGTAGTGGTACACACGAAAATTAAAATGTATTGGTCAACTTCAAAGTATGTACGACTTGACAAACAGCACCCGGGCATCGGCATTCGATCAATCGACTCAGCTTCAATCCCTTGCGACACGCACCATGGCCGAAGTTCACCGCACTGACCCTGTGGTCCAACATTGACGAGTTTGTTGGGCTCCAGCTCACATTTGAAGCACTGAGAGTGCGATCTCCTGGAGATTCTGGACACATACTTGCGAGAGGATATCGGAGAACCATACATGCCCGAGGAAGTCCCACTCCGTCTGCTTGAAGTAGCGAATTTTCAGGCCAGTGTTCGTCAACAAGAATGGGTTTGGACAAAGCTCTGGTGCAGCGTCGGTAGTCGCGTAAAATAATCTAGACATGGAGACTAACCTCGGATGAGGACGGAGTCATCTTGAGGCATTCTTGAGGAATTCCAACCTAAATCATTAGTTGAGGGTTCAAAGAGCGATGAGGTTAGTAGTTTTGTGAACCTCACGAGAAGATACAACTTTCAATGGTGTCTGACGCATTGAGGAACAATGGCAAGAGATCTAGTGTTTCCTCATGCGGTGAGCAGTCGGCGTTCAGGGCCAGGGGGGCCCGATCATGTGACCGCTCCCGCATCCTTCAAAGGTGCCTGGATAGCATGTCGAAGGCTCGAAGGCCTGCTAATGCGGAACGTCGAAAACAACGGGCGCAAAACAAACCTCTTGAAACCCATAAATCCACTGCCAAATTCCAACCACTAGCTCACATTTAGCAGACTTGGTACTGGAGTATGCAGCTGTACAGACATCGACACCAGGGTGAGGTATCCAAAATGGCGGTATTTCAGCGTGGGACATCTTTACTTGCCAAGGAGGTCATCGCTAGAGTCTTGAAATATAAGGCAAGGTAGGGATGCAATGGTGATTGAATAATGAAGCTGGTTGGAGTTAAGAAATGATTGGTGTCTTTCGGGCATGCCATACTCCATTCATGCGTGTCCTTGCCAATGATGTAAGACTTGATTTGAAGAGTGCAGCTGGTGACATACATTCGGGGTCTCCGGAGCCTGCTTCGGTTTCTCTCCACACACTACAACTTCCTGCTTCAACTGGTGGTGGAGGGTTGCATTGAAGGACTTGTTGTGCTTTCAGATACCTTTGCAGTGCTGAAGGACATCAATCATGGACAGATATGGTCTCCACTTCTTCCAGGGTCATATCCTGCATGACATGCATGATAATGCAGCAGTGCATGGTGCACGGTGGTTGACTAAGTCTGGCTCTCTCTACTCAAAGAGGAGCGAATGGTGATGGTGTTATGTGGCTGGAGGGGGAAAGTAACCACAACCACAGCAATTGCTGGAGGGTGTGAGCCGTAAAGTTCCCTAGACACCAAAGTAGAGAGGATTAGTAGTTAAGGGTGATAAGTGCGATAGTGCAATTCAACTAGAGCTACTAGAGGAATGCAACTTGGGTAATAAACTGGTGATATGATGTGATAAGATGGATGCAAAATGATGCAATAGAGAGCACGACAGAGAATACAATGTAGTGGAAACAAAACGCGATGCAATAGAGAACACAACGCAGTGCAACACAATGGAGAATGTGTGAGCGCAGGCTTGGGCAGGCTAAGAGAACCAAGACGATAGAAATAATATTTGACAATGTTGAGATAATGTCTGCAGTGTAGATAGTAGTCATGGATGCAACGAGCACCATGACGCGATAGAGGGAGATGTCAGACAACATGAGAGACGTCTGAGGAGTGTGTATAGTAGGATTTGTCTTATGTAGTGTTGGTTGGGTAAGGTTAAGGTGGAGATAGTGAGGTTGAGAACAAGAGCTACCTAAATGAGAGGGATGCATGTCGTCCCGGAGTATAGAGTGGAGTGTGTAAGAGTGTGTGTGTGTAATGGTACGTAGAGAGTATGAGAGTAAGTGATGTAGGTGCATCAGGCAGAATATACGTGCGTGTGGTCATGAGATTGATTTCAACAGAACGCAATGGAGAATGCAACACAATGGAGAACACAATGGAGAATGCTATGCAATGCAATGATAAACACAACTTACGGGGAACGTGCAATTTTCTTGATAATAAGACATGTGGAGGGAAGGTTGATACTCGCTTTTTGATTATTGACTCAGAAGGGAGAAGAAGTCCAAATTGAGGGCGGGGGAAATCTGGTCATTTTGACAGATGATGCGCTATCTAAATACAAGCCTAGCTCCAAGACTGGAGCACAACAAAACACAACAGAAAATTTACAGTGTAGGGTCAATCATAGGGAGATTTGAAATGAAGTGGAGCCTGTATGCAAGCGAATAAAGTATCATACTATAGTGGATGAGCAAAAGAGGAATAGCACCGATCACACCAAATGCTGACTTTGCGACTCATACCTCCATGGTTACTTTGGTGGGTCTAGACCATGCCTTGGCCTATTTGTCCTATCCCTCATTGGCTGACCCGGTATTGTTTTCCAACACCTGTGTGAATGCACAATTATAGTGTTGACATCTCCAGTGCTTAGTAACGTCCTATTTCCTTTTTCGGTTTGTCTACTGCACAACACACTCCAACATATACATACATAGATACACACGCATCTCTTCCCTACATGTCTGGTCCGTGCGCCACTCGTCTTACTATAACTAGCTAGTAGCATTGTAGTAGAACAATAAGAACTATTTCAGTTCCTTTCTCGCACATGGCCTGTGCTCAACATATAGCGACTGCAGATGATTTTCGTGTGCGGCGTGTTAATGTCGCTGTGTTTGCATGATGTTGCTGATGGTCATTTTCCAGCGTTACGTGTGCGTGATGCTCATCAACGGTGGGTATAGTGAGGGCAGAAGCCCGAGGAGAAGAAGTAGCACTAGCATTGCACAGAAGTAAGAATAGTAGAGAATGATAAGTGCATCCATGCTAATGGAGAGGTTTAGAAACCGACTGAGGACCAATGTCCCTAGCTGATGCCTTAAGTATGTATGGATACTGTGCACAGACCACACTTAGGTAAGTAAGTGTATGGGGTGCAGGTGCTGGGGCGAAGAGCAAATTCCCACGTCAACAATGCAGGCTGAGACTGTTTATCTTGTGGAATCTGACAATACCAACAGTAGTGATAGTTTCTTGGCAGCTTCACTTGTCTTGTCCAAAATGATTGCCAATGCATACTTGTTGTCTCTGTTAACAACTTATCCCCATGGATTGTATGACATCCAGATGGAAATGTGTGATCCCCTTTACCAATCAGCCATCCATCCCATGCCCAGCATCCTGCACAATATTGGTTGAACATTGACATCACATGGTCCAAATGTTCCACCTTTGTCAACAGAGTCTTCATTGCCACTGACTGCACTTTTGCCTTTCTCTGTTTCATCACTAGACTGGAAGTGGTTCTTGTCCAGTCAGCTGTGAACTCTGCAATTTTACACTGTGTCAGGAGTAGATGAATCCAGATACCATTGCACCACTCACTGAAGGTGTTTGCATTGGCATTGACAAAGCTTTTGTCATCATGTACACAGGGTCTGTTGGCTTACAAATGTCACAAAGAACATCACCAGGTCTGTCACCACAGTATGTTATTGAAGGAGGTTGCTTGGAAAGAGTGCAGCTGTTTGTAGAAAGATATATCCTACAGGGGAAATAATGAGAAAACATATAACATGAACAGCATAGAGAGTAAGTACTGACCTCAGTCTCTTTGTAGATGACTGAGGGAAAAGAAAACTATGTGAGGAAACTTTTCCATAAGTGAAGGGTCCATCTGTATTGTCCCTGAGTCCCACAAGAGGTCCATGTGGTGCATTGCACTATTTGCACCATCATGCCATTGTTGTGTACATGCAGGTTATGGCAAACAACAATAAAGTGATGACATAAGGTGGTGATTGAATTGACAAGCCTCAAGGGTGATAAGTGTTACAAGGCACTTGCTTTGGCACCTTGTAACAGACTTATTTTTCTTTTCTCTTTCTCTTTTCTTATATCTTCCTTACTATAAGCATAGTATTAACTACAGCTTGAGCTTAGCTCATACTTATAGTAAGGACTCTATCTCTTTCTTTTATAGTGCTCTAGTATTTACATACTATAGTGTGAGCTTAGCTCCAAGTGCTATAAAATGACTTATCATTTCTTTATCTTTTTCTTTATTTACTTGCTAAGGACTATCACTATACAATTAGCAAGGACTCATCCCATTTTGTCTCTTGTTTACCTTTGTTTACCTCTCATCTTCACTTGTGCTTGTGGCTACCTTACTATAGCTCATCATGGACTTGACTTAGTCACATGATCTCATTGATTGCTGTGCAATCATTGTTGATCTGTGAACTTTAACTACTTGTACTATCTTTAGGACTCTGGTTTTGTATAAGTAGTTGAAAGACTGGTGGTCTTAAACCCCAGTCTTGTCAACTTCACAATCTAGGGATTCTCCTATACTGCACTTGATCTAGCTCCCAATCTTGTCTCACTCTAATCACTCTAAGAACTAAGTCTAAGATCTCTAAGTCACTAAGTGTCAGACTCCTATCACTGACTTTATTCCCTGCCATTATTATTTCTTTTCTTTCACTTTCTTTTATGTTTTACTTTTGATATGATTAGATTAGATCATTTTATCTTTCCATCTTATCTGATCTACATCTAATCCTCTATCTTGTCAGTCTTTACTGCTTCATGGGTTGGGTCACACACATGCTGCACATGTGCTGTGCCTGTTGTTGGTTTTTTAATTACTATATGATGCTGATCACACTGTTTACTTATTAAGTATACTTATCTCTATCTCATCTTATTGGTATTTCTTTTCTCTTTATAGTTTGAGCTCCTCTTAAACTCTATTCTGCTATTACTATATCTTCTTTACTTTGTCTTTGTCTCACCTCAGCACTTCTGCATGTGCTGAGGTGAGTATCTCTTCTACTCTCTGGGTTCTCTTCTGACATGCCTGCTCTATGCAGCTCTCTCTCTTCTGTGAACCCTCTACCCTCTGGTACACATCTTCTCTATCTTACAGATGTGGTCTTAAGGCCCTCTGCTCTGTCTTACCAAGGCTGTAGCCTGGTCTCTTGCTATAATGGCCCTTGGGCTTTACACTTATCAATTCTATGTCATGGTGTTTGCTTCCCTAGCTGTGCTGCCCACTTTCAACACCTGTTCTCAGGCCTACTGCGCTTCCTACTTACTTAGCCTACCCTAGAGTACTGCACCTGGTCTGTGCATGTTCCATAGTGTTGGAGTTAAGGTCAAATGCCTGACCCTGTGCATATACTACTACACTTCATAACAGAGCTACAATACTTTCATAGCAGACTTACAACTCTACAGTAGTTGTGACAGCTCCACATCATGCTATTAGCACTTCATTTAGACAAAGCCTGGTAGCTCAGTGGTTAGAGCACCCACCTGGAGTAAGGGAGGTGCTAGGTTCAAACCCAAGCCAGGTCACTATTTTGGCAATTGCACATTCTAACACATAGTACTATAAGTAGTTGCTGTAGTTAGTGAATAGACCCCAGCTTGTTACAGCTGGTTCCACTCTTCTTCTATAGCTGAGATCTCTCATCCCTTGGCTTAGATCCAAGGCAGCTCCCATTAAGTCCTCTAATGGAGGCAGGGATAAGTTGGGTTTGTGGCATTCACAACAATGTCCATTGTTGGTTTGTCAGACCTGACACTGGAGAGTACAGTACAGCATGTGTCTCACATGAGTGACAGTGTGTGGGAGATAAAGGTAAGTATCCCAACATGCGGTACATCAGGTGATAGAGAGGCAGTGCACAGCACACCAGACAAAGACAACAGTTGTGCCCTCACACTGTCATACATCACTGTAATCTCCAACATATGTCAGAACACCATCCATGGAGATGCTGATATGAAGTTGATGACATTCTGATGCATTTGTAAGCTACTTGTTCATCATCCCAATCTACTTGAAGTCTTTGGTCTCCATGCCTGGTGGTTCTTCCAGACCATCCCCTTGACGGACAAGCACATAACTTGGCTTTCCTGCACATTTTCTCTAAGCCATATTCATTGTTCAAGATCTGGTTATATCTAAGGTTCCATTGATCTGATCTTATCCAGATCTTATCTCAGACATTGGCCTGATTTATGACATACTAATCAGGCCACTTACTATAAGTCTATAACTGATTCTCTTAGACATGCCATGCATATTTTACTGATGCTGTGCAATGCTGTGCACTACTTATTAATGCTTATCTGAGGGCTATAAGTTATTGGTACATAAGCCTCTAGCACCTGTCTTGTAAAAATAGGTGGGCTGCAATGATAACCAACAAGATGGCTTGCATGTGAGGAAGTAACATTGTGAAGATAGACGATAGATGAGGGGGAAAGACTAGAAAGGGGAAGGCACCAGACAAGAGGGCACAGACAAAAGATAGCTAGACCAATGAATAGGTAGGTCAGAAGAAGATAAAAGAGAGAGAGCACAAATGATACTCACCTCAGCTACAGAGGTAGAAAGCTGAGGTGGTATGATGGTGGAAAAAGAAGATATGGTGAGACAGATATAAGGTTAGAGAGGAGCCACAAAAGTAGAGACAAAGACATAGCCAAAGGAAGAAAGAAGAAGAACAATGGATTAGATAGAGATATAGATAAGATGCAGATTAAGATGTAGATATGATATGATAAGATAGATGGAGATAGGCAAAGGATAAGATGTATGAAGATGCATACATCATGCATGCAGAAAAGCATGGTCAGCATTGTGCTAGAGCATCCAAGTCAACATGTCTATGATGCTATACCTGCCCTGAAATCATGTACTATATATACTCTACTGTCTTAAGTGATATCCCCAGCTTGGTACATCTGGGATATCCACTTTAGTGTGTTAATCCTCTGGTACTGTTTCCTCTCCCTTTCTCCAATATCATCTCCTTCCCTTCTCTTGTGCATGTTGGAGTTTACAGTAACATGTGACAGCAAACAGCAAATGCATGATGGTGTGACAGTGTGACAGTACAAATAGTGTGATGTGCCACACAGACCTCTTGCAGGACTCAGGGATTATATGGATTGACCCCTTGTTGGAATTGCAAACTGGCACATGCATGACTTACTACTTCCTTTTTAGGCAACTTGGCAGAAGCTGGTGCACACAAAACTTTCATCCCCTCTCCACAGAAAACATATGATAAATACCTACTTTTCAATCACTCTGCTACTATACAGTTCCAAGCCACAGGCAGTTTATATAGCCTGTTTACGATAGCTCAAATTTTTTTTTCCCCTCAGTCCTCATGTTGTTTTCGAGACTGAGATGAGATCTTACTTTACACTTCTTCAACTTACTTACTGACTGGTATCAGTGTTCATTGTCCTTGATCTTAGGACACTTTTTGGTGTTTCTTGTGCAGAAGAACACCTGTTTTATATAACCCTTGTTATTGCAAAACCCCTTACTTATAGAAAGTTTTCCTCACATAGCTTTCTTTCCCCTCAGTCTTCTATGAAGAGACTGAGGTCAGTACTTACTCTCTATGCTGTTCATGTTATATGTTTTCTCATTATTTCCCCTGTCGAATATATTCTCTTCTTTCTACAGTCAGCCACACTCTTTCCAAGCAACCTCCTTCAACACTGCATAGTGTGGCTTCACTGTGGTGTACACCTTTGACATTCTCATTGGTCATAATGGTCTGTCCCTCTGTCATATTAGGGTATACTATCACTCTGTTAGTTGTAGCTACTCCTCTGCCTCCACTTCCACTTCACTCTGTAGTTAATTAGTGGCCTGAGAACAACCTTTGCAACTCAAGGGATCAACCCTTAGCACTGTCAACTGATCCTTCCACTATAGATTTCTAAAGTTGCATGGGTTGGACTTGATGAACTCCCAGGGAGCTGGTGTTCAGATCTGCAGGCATATACAACAAGGGTACAACTAAAAGTGTTATTGCATCAAGTGCAGGAGTGCCATATAAGTACAGATAACTGCAGCACACAGACCATGTACTCTACTGGTGGCTGAGAGTGTGATACAGTAGTATGAGTAACTGAATGAAAAGCTCAACAGGACTATCCAGGAACCATTCTGTTCTAGCATTATGAATGGTTTCTCTACTGGTATACATGTTGGTGATCCTAAGGCTCCAACCATTTTATCTGTTTCCCATTTCAATTGGATTTAAATACAAGTAGTGATACAATGCCATGTGCTTACATGCACTTCCCTTCCCCTCCATCCACTCATGTCTAGTGCCCCAGGACCCAGGCACTCAGATAGCCTCAAATCTCCCATTACATTATTTTCTACCCTTGAACAAAGAAGTGTTCCTCACTAGCTACATGACTAGGTGGGCAGTGGGATAGTGCACTACCCCATAATGCTATGTCCTACTGGGGTGGGCTTTCATCAATTGATTGTTGAAAGTAGAGTAATCGCATTGTGTGTTCAAGTTGAAGTGTCAAAATATCTTCTATTTGCATCAACATGACAGGTGTTGTTTTCTTCCCCTTGTTTCATCCACTCTGTTTTTGTACCACTTACAATACACACAACACACATGTGATTGTGTAGTATCTTGCATGTGATTGTATTCTTCAGTGTGCCATGTATGTATAAATACCTATCATGTTTCCATTACCCTCCCTCAGTTGTTTCCATTATCGACTGAGTGTCCCACTATAGATTTCTAAAGGTTATGGGCCCTGTGAGGCCGACGTTTGCCAGCAAGGTCACACAATGTAAAAGAGAGGAAAAAGAGCTAACAAGAGGGATGAGATCANTTGTGCAAACGGATATCCCAGATGTATTCAGCTGAAGAGTAACTACGATACAGCTGAAGTATATATACTAAAAGGAACCTGCACACAGACCATGTATGTACTGTAGGGCAGGTGTATCATGAAGGAATGCGCAGCATTCCTGTGAACGATCAATAAGCAACTTGCACAGCATCAGTAAGGATGTGCAGCATCTGTGAGAAGCTCTGTAAGCGACTGTGGGAATATGTGTCATATGTGTATAGTAATCAGACCGATGACAAATGGTGAATGAGTCATATATAATCGCGATAAGATCTACATAATCTGATAAGATGTCTTGTGTAGATCTTGAGCGATAAGGATGAAAGAAATCGTATAATTAAAAGAAAAATAAATGCATCCTGACAAATACCCCCTCTTTTAGGGCGAGACGACTCAACGAGCATACGCAATTCCTGTAGAACCGAATCCTTGTCCTCCTCAACTAGTATCATCCAATGATTTGACTTCAAGAACATCAGTGATAGAGATATGTTTGAGAATCAATTGAGCAATACGATCGCCAATATTGATTTTGAAATCTTCAGTGCCGAGGTTGACAATAAGTATTTTCAAAATTCCCCTATAATCTGAATCGATGACACCCGCACCGATATGGATGGAATTCTTAACAGCCAAACCACTGCGAGGCGCAATACAGCCATAACAATGATCTGGTATAGCTAAGGCGATTTGGGTGTCAACCAATTTTTGACTATGTGAGGGAATGATGATTTCTTCAGCACTGTAGAGATCTAATCCAGTGGCATGTTCTGATCCTTGTGTGGGTAGTTTGGCTGAGTCTGATAGTCGTTTGACTGGTATCGAGCATTTTTGAATAGTATGTATGGCAAGGGGATGTTTTAAATGGAATTCTTTAACCAGCTTTGGTACGTCTTTGAGGATGTTTGTAGCTGGTTCCCAGGAATTTTCATCTTCTGGGTAATTTTTCCATTTGATAAGGTATTGAATTTTCCCTTTATTTTTCCTACTATTCAGAATTGTTTCAACTTCGTATTGTTCGATACCATCCTTGATGATTGGTGGAGGTGGTGTTTTGATAATACGTTCTGGAATTTCATTTGGAGTATAAGGTAGTAATTTGGTGACATGAAAAACTGGGTGGATCTTCATTGATTTGGGTAATGTCAATTTGTATGCGTTGTTTGACAATACTTGTTCAATTGGATAATGTCCAAGTCGTTTATGATCTAGTTTCTTCGTTGGCCTTCCAGTTTGAATATTTGTCGCATCTAACCAAACTTTGTCTCCAATCGTGTAGTTGGGAGTTGCTCCTCTGTGAGCATCGTAGTATTTCTTCATATCATCAGCTGCTTTCCTCAGCGCTGATTCTGCATCTTCCCTTGTTCTCTTCATTCCTTCCACGAAATTTTCTACCGATTCGATAGGGGACGTCTTGCCCAATTCAAAGCCCATGCGAGGATTTTGTCCAGAGTTAATCATGAATGGAGAGTATTTAGTTGAGGCATTGACTTTGTTGTTATAGCAAAATTCTGCCATTGGTAGCCAATTCATCCAGTCCAATTGTCGATGATCAACGAATATTCTGAGATATTGTTCAATTTCTTGATTTATTCGTTCTGTTTGACCATCGGTTTGGGGATGATAGGCTGTGGATAGAGCAGTTTTTATGCCTAATAGTCGGTTTAACTCTCGCATCATTTTGGAAGCAAATTGTGGTCCCCGATCTGATATAATCTTTTCAGGAAGTCCATGGTGTTTCCAAATATTATCTCTGAACATCCTCGCTATTCCTTCTGCAGTTACGTCTGATGTTGTTGGCATGATATGTATCATTTTAGAGAAACAATCGACAACCACGAGTATGGAGTCATATCCTTGGCTTTCAGGCAATTGTGTAATGAGGTCTGTGGATATGATTTGCCATGGATTCAACGGTATTTCGTTTGGTGTCAGTTCACCTTGTGGTTTCTTCGTTATCGTTTTTGTTCTCTGACAGATGTCACAACTTTTGACGTACTTCCCAACGTATGCAGCCATTCCTTTCCACCAAAATGTCCTCGACACTAACTCCAGTGTCCTCCATTGTCCAGGATGTCCTGCAATTGGAGTGTCACGGCAGTATTTTACGACTTCTGCTCTGCAACTGTCAGGGACTAGGATTGTCTTTGAACGTGAGTAATCCTTTTTTATTTTGTCCCCATCCTGCTATAGTTGCTGTCTTGCATTTGTCTGCTGATAATTCTGCCCACATTTTGACATCTCCGTCTTTCTCCTGTTCATCTGCGATCTTTTGAAGAAGTGGAATATTGTTTGTCATAACTGCTATGATGTGTTTGTCTATAATTTGGGATGTGCAAGCGCTATCAACCAAGTTATTTGATTTGAAAAATTCGGGTTTAAGCAGTATGACGTTTTCATTGTCATGTTCCACCCCCTCTTTATGATCCGCTCATCTCGAGAGGAGATCTGGTTTGGCTGAACTCTTTCCCGGTCTATGGGAAAGGTGAATGTTGAACCTAGAAAGAAAAAGAGACCATCGAGCCTGGTGATGGTTCAATTTCTGGGCACTCATAAAGTACTCTAGGTTTTTGTGATCCGTGAGGATCTGAACTGGACTATCTGTTCCTTCCAGATAGTGTCTCCATTGCTCTAGTGTGCGTATAACAGCCAACATCTCTTTGTTGTAGATGTCATAATTTCTCTCTGCCGGTGATAATCCTTTGCTGATATACACCACTGGATGCCACTTTTCATTGTCTCTCATCTGTGATAATACTGCTCCCGTAGCATACCCTGAACTGTCTGCTTCTACAAGGTAAGGGTGGTTGGGTTCAGGAAAAACCAAGACAGGTTGAGAACATAACGCTGTTTTAAGGTTTTCAAAGGATTCTTGTTGTTCTGAATCCCAATGCCATTTTACGTCTTTTTGTAGAAGTGAATTGAGGGGTTTCGTGATGTCCGAGAATCCTCTGATAAAACGTCGATAGAAGTTGGTAAAACCAAGGAAGGAGTGGACTTCTGTGACCAAATTTGGTACTGGCCATTCTGCAATACCTTGAACTTTGACAGGATCCATCATAATTTTGTCAAAGGAGATTTTTAGTCCAAGGTAATCAATTTCTGTTTTCTCGAAGTCGCACTTCTCCAGTTTGAGGTATAACTTGTTATTGCGTAATATCTTCAATACCTCTTCCACTATGATCCTATGTTCTTCAATCGTTGCCGTGAAGATAAGGATATCGTCCATATAGACTACCACCTTTCCTTTCGCTATCAACTCTCTGAAGAGATGATTCATCATTGTTTGGAATGTGGCAGGACTATTTGTAAGTCCGAAAAACATAACAAGAGGTTCGTATAGTCCTTGGTTTGTGATGAAGGCAGCCTTCCATTCGTCTCCTTCTTTTATATGAACATTGTTGTATCCCCATCTGATATCGAGTTTTGTGAAGTATTTAGCCCCTTTGAGTTTATTGATCAACTCTGAAATGAGTGGTAAAGGATAAGAGTTTTTGATCATAATCTCATTTAGGCGTCGATAATCTTGAATAGGACGTAATTCTCCTGATTTCTTTTTAATAAAAAAGAAAGGAGAAGCCATTGGTGACTTTGATGGTCTAATTCATCCCAATTTCAAGTTTTCTTCAATGAACTTCTCTAACTCTTTCTGCTCTGTAAACAAAAGATTGTAGATTTTCCCCATATGCATCTTTGCGTTTGGCTTTAATTCGATTGCATGATCCCATGTTCTTTTGGGAGGTAATTCATCAAATGATTCTTTTGCAAAAACCGATTTAAAACCATGATATGCTTTGGGTACTATATCTTCAAAAGATTTCTTGATCTTTCGTTTTTCTGCTTCTATCGCTAAATCCTGAGATATGTTCGATATGGACGCTTCCAATTCAGGATTGCCGATCATGACACATAGTACTTTGTCTTCTTTTCCTATTGTGTCTTCATCTTCATCGTCAATTTCTTTCAATTCAGGAACTTCCGTCTTCTTCTGTTTGCATTCCTTTCGTTCTGCGACTACTCTGACATGACATCGTCATGGACATCTAGTGAATCTCACTTTGCCCGTTTCCCAATCTATTTCTGGATTGTGAATCTTTAGCCATGTTTCTCCAAGGATAAGGTTGACTTTTCCTAATCCTGTAACACAGAACGTGTTTCTTTCTGTGTGATTTTGTATTTTGACTATGAGATCCACTGTATCTTTGATGGAGCCTTGTTCATTTCTTGTTCCATCAACATTGTAGACCGGGATGGCGATTGGGAGTTTCTTTGTGACTAGATGATTATTTTTGACAAATTCTTCGTCTATGTAACAGGTCGTTGCTCCTGAATCGACCAAGGCTTGGATAGTAATCACTTGTCCATTGTCTGGTCTTTTGATTTCCAATTCTATCATGGGTAGTTCCGTTCGTGTTCCCATGATGACGTGCTTTTCCTTTTTTAGAGAGGGCATACTCTCTGATGTCTCTTCCTCAGTCTTTTCTTCTGATGAAATGTGATTAAATATTTCGATAGGATCACATACATTGGCGTGGTCAACAGCGCCATCATCTGGAGTAAGTACTGAGAATCGATTGGATGATGTAGCGACATCTACTACTCGTCCTTTCCAAAACCCGCTTCTCTAGTGATCTTCTTTATCGCTTCATCATTCAACATCTGTGCAAATTCCTCCGTGGTCATACCCCTGATTTGTTCGTGAATAGTGCGCAACTTCTCCTTCTTCTTCTGTGGACAATCTTGTGATATATGCCCCTTTTCTCTGCAGTTGAAGCAAATGATTTCACAACGCCTTTGTGTTCGATCTACATCCATTGGTACCGTTTCATTACTGGCTTTATGGGTTGCAGAAGGATTAGCGACATTTTGAGTATTAGCATTGCGGTTGTATCTGGGTCCCCAGCTTGAGGATCCCCTGTCTGCAACCAATTGCTTGAATTCTCTCATATGTCGATCCGTGCTCTGCGCCATTTGTTGCCATGATAGGTACGTTGAAGGAGGAGGATTGATATTATAGATTCTCTGCAGGAGATCTACATTTAATCCTCTTTTAAAGCAGTCGATGAGTGCTTCATCGTCATATTTTGTCTTGGCTGCTATTAAGAGGAATTCTGTAGTGAATTCTTCTGCTGATTTTCCTCCTTGATGTAGTTTGTGCAACTGTTGTTGCACTGTTTGTGCTTCATCTGGATCACCGAATTGTGCCCGCAATTTCATGTNNAGTCCATCCAATTTGTGAAAGGTTCTGGATATGATGGATTATTTGGATTGACTTCATGTAATCGTTGCTTGGCAACCACTAGGTTTCTCCAGGCTTCAGCGCTTCCTCCTATCATATATGATAGGGCATATGTGATTCTGTCGCTATTGGTCCACGTTTTATTTGCTGCAAATACAAGAAATAATTCTTGTATAAAGGAGTCAAGCTTGTCGCGCTTCCCTGAGTATGGAGTAGGTGATGAAACTTTTACCTGGTGTTGGGCAAATACATGGCCTGTGTGGGCGGCAGTGGGGCCAGAGATGTTTGTCGAAAGTGGCGTTTGGGTTTGGGGGGCAGATAGCATCGACGTTATTTTGGCCAAGGATTTGGTTATCTTGACCAATGCATTCCCCATTTCCAATTGGTGAACTTGTTGTTGTTGTTGCGCCAATTTCGACTGCTCTATCTCGTGTCTCATTATCTCCAAGGTATCCTCCAGATCCACTATCCAAGTTGCTATCAGATTTATTCAGTTGTCGTCCATCCTTTCTTCTGATGAATCCAATATTATTTGTGCTGATTCTCGTGCTTGCCAATTTGATGGACCACTCATCCGATGACTTCTCCCCTAAAGATGAATTGTTGGGGGAGTGAATTGTAATACGGGCTGGTTCTTTCCCAGTAGTGAGGAAAGTAATGCCACGGAAATTCTTCAGGATGAGTGGTGTAGTATGGATTATGGAGTTTGTAGAACCAGATGGCTTGCTGTCTGCGGTATTCAAATGCGTTGCCGTAGAAGCAGATGAGAGCTTGAGAAGTGTGTGGTCATGTGGGTGGAGGTAGAGGAGAAGTAAGTCTGGCGTATGATTTGCCTGACCTAGTCCTCTTTTCCGAGCGGAGTATTCTTGGAATGATGGAAAATAAAACTGCGTGAAGTGAAAACTCTTTGTTCCTTTTTCAAGGGAACAAGCCTTTCAAACGCAGAGTGGAAGTGGGATGTAGGTAGTTGTACTAAGTACTTAAAACTACTATGAAAGAGATCTTGATATAGTAAAATGTTATAGTATCTCTGGTCCGAACGGTTGTCAGAGAGATCTTCGGTGCCCCACTAATTGGTAGACACCCTTGCACTGCTCGCTGAGGCAATGTACGGCCCGGCGCTGCAGCTGAACTACAAAGAATTTGAGAACTATAACAGTACAACACTCTCTTGAGTGAGGAGGGAGGGGAGTGATGATGCGGAAAGGGGGTAGGCGTGTGAGGTTGCAAGGGATGAAGAGCTGAATACAATTGTGAGGCCGATGTCTGCCAGCAAGGTCACACAATGTAAAAGAGAGGAAAAAGAGCTAACAAGAGGGATGAGATCACGCTTGTGCAAACGGATATCCCAGATGTATTCAGCTGAAGAGTAACTACGATACAGCTGAAGTATATATACTAAAAGGAACCTGCGCACAGACCATGTATGTACTGTAGGGCAGGTGTATCATGAAGGAATGCGCAGCATTCCTGTGAACGATCAATAAGCAACTTGCACAGCATCAGTAAGGATGCACAGCATCTGTGAGAAGCTCTGTAAGT
Source organism: Albatrellus ellisii (assembly GCA_003314395.1). Lineage (NCBI taxonomy): Eukaryota > Fungi > Basidiomycota > Agaricomycetes > Russulales > Albatrellaceae > Albatrellus > Albatrellus ellisii. The sequence continues at coordinate 39,353 of QLPN01000958.1, forward strand.
GACTGTGGGAATATGTGTCATATGTGTATAGTAATCGGACCAATGATGAATGGTGAATGAGTCATATATAATCACGATAAGATCTACATAATCTGATAAGATGTCTTGTGTAGATCTTGAGCGATAAGGATGAAAGAAATCATATAATTAAAAGAAAAATAAATGCGTCCTGACAGGCCCTGAGTCCAATAAATAATCACATTCATCAACTCACTCCTTAGAAATCACATACTACCACTCAAATGATATGTCAACGACTCACTTTGGTGTAACCTCCAGGACCCTGGGAGCTGTATCAAATGGTGTCACTGTATCAACCACTCTGACACCTGCCCAGCCTACCCCTGTGATACCCACTGGGACCTATTATATGAAAGGTGCCTCTTTCTTAATGACTATGCCTCCATTACCTCCAAACTCTCTGTGTTTTCATCACTAAACAATACCAACTATGAGGAGTGGTCACATAACTGCCACAGCGCACTCAGGCTACTAGATCCGTGGCATTTCATTGATGCACCCTACCTTGCCCCCCAAGACCAAACTTCTGATGACTATGCTGAATGGGCACAATATGACTGTCTTACTCAGGAATGCATCTGGGCATGAATTGACTTCCATCAGCGCAAACACATAGAAAACCACTCTACCTACACCATGGCCAATGAACTCTGGTCTAGCATTTGACTCCTACATCAGCACACTGGTGTATTGGGCCAAGTGAATGGGCTATGCCAAGCATTTGCCATGTGTTTGCCTAAAGATCAACCAATCGAACCACTGATTGATCAACTCATTACCATCATCAATGGTGTCTATGAACTAGGGACTCCCTCTCATGAAGACATGATCACCATCACTATCCTCCAGGCCTTATCCCCTGATCATGATCTGTTGAGAATCTGGGCAGGGCAGCAAACTGAGAGAAGACCATGATATAAAACAGACAGGCATTAAGCCCAAGACAGATTGAGATTGTGAGAAGAACTAGAGCTCATCAGAGCAAGAGGAGAGAGCAAGATTGCTACATCTGTAAGATGGAGAAGATGTGTACCAGAGGGAAAAAGGGTACACAGAAGAGAGAGAGAGAGCTCAGCACATGCAGAAGTGCTGAGGTAAGACAAAGACAAAGTAAAGAAGATATAGTAAGAGCAAAGTAGAGTTGAAGAGGAGCTCAAACTATAAAGAGAATAGAAAATACCAATAAGATGAGATAGATATAAGTATACTTAATAAGTAAACAGTGTGATCAGCATCATAAGGTAGTGAAAAACCAACATGATCATCTCCACAAAGTCATTGAAGCTGCAAACAATTTCAAAATCCTGTCACTGCATTTACACCTGTGCAAACATGATGTATGCCTTGCTGAATGCACTGGAGCCTACATGTCCAGAGACCACCCCACTGTTGCAGTGGCTGCAATGCTGTTTGGCTGTTGTCAGCCCCACCCACCTCATCCACCTTGTGCTCATTGTACATGGACCAATCACCTGTCTGACAAATGCTGGGAACATTTTGGTAAACCTGAATGGCTCAAGATGAAGCTTAAAGAGGAGGCAGACCACAAAGGCTCACCAATGTTGCCAACCACCAACACTGCCCCTCCTTTTGCCCATATCATGGAGGTGCCTGATGCAATGCCAACAGATCATTATGCTTTCATGGCCAACACCACTCTGGGACTTCATACCATCTATGCCTGTAGTGCAACTTCACCCTCCCCAAGTTTTGCCAGGTTCCACCTCAACAGCAGTGCTAGTTTTCACTGCTCTCCAGTGCACACTGACTTCTATGAGTTTGCAGATATCACACCCTGACCTATTAAGGGGATCTCTGGCATCTGCATCTATGCCACCAGTATTAGCAAAATCTCCTGCATTTGATGACAGCACAAACCCTCCTCATGCAAGATGTCTTATACATCCCTCAAGCTCCAATGCACCTTGTCTCCATCAGCTGGCTTTGTGACTACAAGTACACCATCTCATTCACCAAATCATCCAGTTCCATTGATGAGCATCATGCACACATAAAGCTGGAAAACAACCATTAGCAACATCAGGCGAGCACAGTGATATAAATGTGCTGCATGTGACAATCAGCTGTAGCTGCATCAATCACACATTTGTTTAGGCATTGGACTATAGGACTGGGGTCAGCTGATGAGGAGCAGGATTGATGAGCTGTACAGGCCAAGATGCAGTCCATGGAGTCATGAGTCATGAAGTCAGCAATTGGTGCAATTGATGCCTTTCCTATTTTGCTCATCCATATAGTGCCCAGACTCCACTTCACTTTATGATTGACCCTGCACTGTAAATTTTCTGTTGTGTTTTGTTATGCTCCATCCTTGGAGCTAGACTTGTATTTAGATAGCACATTGTCTGTCAGAAAAGAGCAGATTTCCCCCACCCACAATTTGACTTCTCATCTCCATCCAAGCACATAGCAAATAAGCATGCCCTAATCTTCTCTTCACATTTCCCATTATCAAGAAAGTGTGCATTCCTTGTAGGTCATGTCTATTATTGCATTGTGTCCTGTTGTGTTCTCCATTGCATTGTGTCAGTTCTCCATTGTGTTGCATCAGTTCCCCATTGCATTGTGTCAGTTCTCCATTGCATTGCATTCTCCTTATCTCGTCATATCACCCATCTGTTACAAGAGTTGCGTTCCTTTTTGTTGCCCTAGTCACATCATGCTATTGCCCTTAACTGCTAAAACTCTCTTTACCTTGGTATCTAGAGAATCTTACAACTCACACCCTCCAGCAACTGTTGTGGTTGTGGTTGATATTCTCCTTCAGCCCAGCACAGCACATATCACTGTCATGCTTGCAACCAGTGCAAAAACCATAATTGCAACCAGGGTTTGGACACCTGGCTCTGGGGCACTTTATGTCCTGGATGGTACACCATTGGCTGCCCCTGCCTTGCTTCAGGTTGTGCACTCACTGCCTACTTTACACACCTGGCATCAATGTCTGGGCCATGTCAACTATGACTATGTGCATCGCATGGTCCATGACCACCTTGTATCAGGTATGCCTGCAGACCTCTCACCCACCACCCCACCCTGCACACACTGTATCCTTGGTAAACAGCATAAATCCCCACTACCTGCCACATGCACTGGTATCTGCGCCACCCAACCCCTCCAAATTGTCTTTGCCAATGTCATGGGACCTGAAGCTGTTGCTACCATTGGGGGCTACTGATATGCACTAAACCTCATAGATGATTACTCTTGCATGTCTTTCACATATCTTCTGCATAATAAATCTGACACAATCCCTGCTTTCAAAGATTGGCAGGCTGTGGTTGAACAGCAACACAATACAACCTTGGGTTGCTACCAAACTGACAATGGCAGCAAGTTCACAAGTGGTGCTTTCGAAAGCTACCTTTGCATGCAAGGCATCTGGCATGAATACTCTGCCCCCTACATGTCTGCCCACATGGGGGAAGTCGAGCACTCCCATCGCACACTGATGGACCATGCATGGGCAATCTGCTTGGATCTCACCTTGCCTCCCTCTTTATGGGGTGAATACCTCTTAACCACATGCTATCTCAAGAATCACACACCAACCTGTGCTAATCCTGGCTTTGCCACACCCTATACCCTTTGGCATGGCATGCTCCCAAATATGACACATCTGCAGGAACTAGGCTGCCAGGCTTTTGTACTCATTGAGGATCAGCACAACCCCAAAATCTACAACTGCAGCCAGGAATGTGTCCTCATCAGGTATGCACCCTCAACAAAAGCTTACCACTGTTACTACCATGCATCTGGGCATCTCTATACAACACATAATATCACATTCATTGAGACCCTAGATGACACAAACCACCTTCCCTTCCCCAACATCAACCCAGCTCTGCCTACAACACCTCCCCCTGTTGTTGACAATGATGACATCCCCCTGCCCCCCCCAATCCCCCTTTACCTCCCCCACCACTGCCACCCAACAAACCCCTTTCTTGAGCCCCAACCCCTCCAGCCCCTACTGTTGAGCACAGGCCATGTGTGGGAGTGGAACTAGAATAGTTCTTATTCTTTATGGGATGTTTCTACCTACTACTTATAGTAAAACTAGTAGTGCATGGACCATAGAAGTATGTACAAGTCGATGTGTGTACAGTATGTGCATGTGTGTATCTGTATGTGTGTATGTACAGTATATGGACAGAAAAGGCAAGTGCATACTTATCTAAGCTGAAGTCATCAACACCTACCACACCTCCCCCACCCTTGTGCCACAGCTTGCACATCCCTGTACCCTCCTTATGCCTCCACAAAGCACAGGAGCAATGCCCCACCTGCCCAACTCTCCTGGCCACCACCACCCCACCCCTTGACTTTGTGGAAGCTGCTGCCCTTGCTGCTGATCTCCAACAACAGGACCCACACACCTGGGCTGAGGCACAAGCCTCAAATCTCAGCACATAGCCCTCCACATTGCTGCCACACAGGATTGGGAAATCGAGCAACTTGACTGCTTTCCTGCATGGTGAGCTGGAGGAGGAGGTCTGGATGGAACAACTGGCTGGTTTTGAAGAATGACAACAAGACAACATGGTCTGGTTGCTCCTCAAAGGCATCTATGGCCTAAAACAGGGTGGTTGTACCTTCAACAAACTCTTGCATGCAATGCTCACATCCCTAGGTTTCACTCAACTGTGTGTCGAGTGGAGCATCTACTACTGAGCCACCACCACTGGCAAATCCATCATTGTCATCCATGTCGATGACATGAATGCCACTGTGGACTCCTTGTCAGAAATGCAATGCATTAAGGACCAACTCAAAACTAAATTCGACCTTGTTGAGCTGGGACCCATTAAATGGCTAGTCGGCATTGCGATTGCCTGCCAATGGCATGCCCACCTCATTTATCTGTCACAACTCAGCCTCATCAACACCATCATCAAACAATTCCATTTGAGTGCAGCCCACCCAGATTTGACCCCCTTAGATCCCAATCTTGCCCTCACACATAATGATTGTCCCACCAGTGACACTGCCTGACTTGACATGTGGCACATCCCATATTGTGAACTTGTGGGTTCTCTCATGTATCTAGCCCTCAGCACTCGAATGGACATCACATACACCATTATCCACCTGAGTCAATTCAATGAAAACCCAGGCCACAAACACTGGCAAGGAGCCCAACATATTGTCTGCTACCTCAAAGGCACACACACACACTGCCTGGTGTTGGGAGGCATGGTGCCAATCACTATCTCTGGCTATACTGACTCAAGCTATGGAGGGGGGCCCAGTGATGAGCATCATGTGCACATAAAGCCAGAAAATGACCATCAGCAACATCAGGCAAGCACAGTGATATAAATGCACCACATGCAACAATCAGCTGTAGCCACATCAATCACACATTTGTTTAGGCATCAGACTATAGGACTGGGGTTGGCCAATGAGGAGCAGGATTGATGAGCTGTACAGGCCAAGATGTGGTCCACAGAGTCATGAGTCACAAAGTCAGCAATTGGTGCAATCAACACCTTTCCTATTTTGCTCATCCATATAGCACCCAGACTCCACTTCACTTTATGATCAACCCTGCACTGTAAACTTTCTGTTGTGTTTTGTTGTGCTCCAGCCTTGGAGCTAGACTTGTATTTAGATAGCACATCATCCATCAGAAAAGAGCAGATTTCCCCTGCCCACAATTTGACTTCTCTTTCCTGTCTGAGCTCATAGTGAAAAAGCACACCCTAATCTTCCCTCCACATTTCCCACTATCAAGAAAGTGCATGTTCTGTTGGATTTTGTCTCACTTTTACACCACTGAGCAGTTCCTCTATCTCTCTATCTTCTTATCTATATTCTACCCTCTACTACATCTTATCTTTCTCATCATTCACCATACCTGTCTCCACACTTACATCTGTCTTATGTACTACCTGGCTTTTCCCTGCCCCATCTTGTCTTATCTTGTCTCATCTAGTCTGCATCTTCTGGCCTGATTCCCATGTCTACATTAGGCCACATCTTTTCCCTTACTGTGTTAGGCAGTTCCCTTTGTCTCAGTCTTTGGAGCAGAGCTACAACTCTATAGCTTCACCTCCATATCTACTCTTTCCCCCATCATCTTGTCTTTCCTCCCTAAGTCTTTCTATACTATGGAAAGCACCTTGTCTGTTGTCTGCGCCCTCATGTCTGGTGTCTCCTGTCTTCTCTCTCTGCCTCCGTCCATACTCCCATTCATGCTGCAATCAATGTCGACCATCCTCCTCATCCTCTTAGCCTGCTCATGCCTGTTCTCACATGTTCCTCATAGGTCACATCTATTATTGTGTTGCACTCTGTTGTGTTCTCCATTGTGTTGCATCAAGTCTCCATTGTGTTGCATCCTCCCTTGCATTGTATTCTCCTTTGCATTCTCCATTGTGTTGCATTCCCTTTATCTCACCATATCACACATTTGTTACAGGAGTCACATTCACTTTTGTCACCCTTATCATGTCACACTATCACCCTTAACTGCTAATTGTCTCTTTACCTTGGTGTCTAGAGAATCTTACAACTTGCACCCTCCAGCAATTGTTGTGGTTGTAGTTGTTTTCCCTTTCAGCACAGCACAGCACATAACACCAGGCCTGACAACCAGGCTCTTTGTCACTCCACCTCCAGATATGTATTTTGCTTGGGCAGCAGCAGCATTTCTTGGAGCTCTAAATGACAAGCCACAACAGCCTTCTCAATGTGCAAAGCTGAATACATGGCCACACACCATGCAGGCAAAGAAGCTCTGTGGCTGCAATCCATATGTACCCTACTCAAACTACCTCCTCACACTCTGACATGAATCATGTGTGATAACCAAGGGGCAATCTGACTCACACAGGACCAATCTTTCCATAACCGCATGAAGCATGTCGATATCCACTACCATGTGGTACAAGAGATGGTAAATGCACAATGCATACACTACTTCTATGTCCCAAGCTCCATGAACACAGCCAACATTTCCACCAAAGCACTGCCACACATTGCCTTTGTACGGCATCGACAGCATCTTGGATTAGTGGATGTACCAGATGCACGTTGCAGAGGAGCCACTCCAACTTGAGGAGGAGTGTTCGTGCAGGTTATGGCAGACAACACATATGATATAGATTGCTAAGACACATGACAGCATAGCTGCAGAAGTGATAAGTAGTTGTGGACAACAGAAGGTTGCCACAAGTAAGAGAGAGAGCTGCAGGATATGTGAGAGGGTATATAAGACGTAGATGGTAGAGGTACTCACTCAGTGTCAGAAGACGACGACTGAGGAGACATGGTATGGGAAGTTATCTTATATAGTGTGTAGAGGTAAGGTTGGGGCGGAGACGATATGTTGGAGAACAAGGATGCCCTTGTATGTGAGGGATGCGCATCGACCGGAGTGTGAGTGGAGTGGGAGGTGATTGTAAATGATGGTAGTAGTTGTGATATAGGGTATTGGAGGGAGATGCCGAACAAAAATATATAGACGTACATAGGTAATTTAACAAGGAGTGTTGAAAGTAGAGCAATCACATTGTGTGTTCAAGTTGAAGTGTCAAAATATCTTCTATTCACGTCAACATGACAGGTATCATTTTCTTCCCCTTGTTTCATCCACTCTGTTTTTGTACCACTTACAACACACACAACACACATGTGATTGCATAGTATCTTGCATGTGATTGTATTCTTCAGTGTGCCACATACATATAAATACCTATCATGTTTCCATTACCCTCCCTCAGTCATTTCCATTATCGACTGAGTGTCCCACTATAGATTTCTAAATTGATAATATCAGAATCAGAACAAACAAAATTTAAAAAAATGCAACAAGTATCTGCAAAGATCTGCCAAAATGCGGACAGCTGGCTCGGCCGCAACAATGACCCTCCGTTGACGTCACATGCCCGGCACCCCTGGCACCTCCCACTACAGTGTACCCTGTGGTTTTTTTGCACTACTCCTCTTTTTTCTTTACTCCTCAGTCTTCTAGGAAGAGACCGAGAGTATTCTATTATTCTACAGTCGTCTGCTGTCCGCGCCGTTTCGCGCGGCGTCAGGTCTAGGCTATACAGGGACCATAACGGAAATGCAGTGACGTGGGGCGCGTTTTCGGACAACAGTCACAGAAAACGTGAGATTCAACACGCCAAGCATTTGGTGCGCTAAACGTTGCGTGTGTGGACATCAGGCTGTGCAGTGCTAGTAGCATTTGCTTCTGTACGCCCCCACGAACAGTGTAGGGGTACTACAAAAATACCCTAGAGCCAGCAGCCCTTAGGAGGTTGAGAAATAGCGTGGATATAGAGATGTGGGCCAACGTGAGCTACCGCAGGATATGGGTCTGAGCGGTGCGCGTCCCGGTATGCGCGACGAGACTGTGGGACGGGCGTCTTATCAGTGGTGTTCCGAGGTGCTCGAGCTTGCCGATTTGGTCGAGCAGTTCGGTAAGCTAGGTTGGGAGCACATTTGAGGGGGGCGACGAATATCAATCATGTCAGAGATGAATCACTACGCAATGCCTGTCTGAGTGAGTACCTCGAAATAAGGATAGTGACGGTTTGAATGGCAGCGATCAGCTTCATACTTACCTACCTGATAACAACCAACTTAGGTCAATAAGATCGTGATTTTGACCTGATCTGCCATAGTTCGTCCCTCAAGCCTTCCGTAGTGCTTTCCTCTTAATAGGGGTACAGGCTTAGCCTATCCAGTATCCACAGGACATACACATGCTTGATCGATATCTATCGCTCACATTCCGGATCGCATACGCTTCTACGTGAGCGAGTGTTTTGGGAAGTAGTAGAGGCTTAAACAGGCGACGGGAAACCTAACCCTGAGAAAGTGGCACGTGATGACCAAATGCTCTAAACGAACGGTCAGATTCTTCTGGAAATGCCGAGTTGCCAAAATTCCGTCATTGATTAAATGTTAAAAAGTGTAATCTCGTTTGAGTATTACAATGACCATTTTGTTACCATTTAGTCGAATTTCTGATATAACACCTTATAATGTCTTTATGATGTCACAATTAACATTGTTACGCTTTTTATCAAAGACAATGAATTTAATCTCGGACGGGGTTTTCCGGCAGACGTGACAGAGGGGTGCAACTAGAGAGCCACTCTGCCTTGGAAACAAGCATCTCACTCTCCCTCGCTCTCTATTCCATCGAACGCCATCCCACCAAACTCATATCTTCCTTGGTTTCTCAACGCTCGTACATCGACGTGCACCCCCCTGGCTTCCTTTTACGTACATATACGGAGAACACACGTTAGCAACATGCCCGCCACCCGCTCTGATACAAACACTCTTTCGAGCGACCCCTATCCCAAGAATATGGTCGCTTGCAATTCTTTACGGCCTCTGGACGACGATGTCATCGTTATCTCTTCAGATGATGAGGATAAAGCCACTACCCGCTCTCGCGTCACTCGTAAGAACAGGAGTAGTAACAAGGGCAAGATGCGACGCATGCCTACTGAATCATCCGAAATTGTTGAAATTCAGGACGACGAAGAGAGGGCACACTTAAAGCAGAAGTGCTCGCGTGTTATGGACACTCGGGAGATCAGGAATTGTAATGAGGTGCGTCCAGAGCCGTTGCCACACTCTTGAAATAGCTTCAGCAGTGACCTTGTGCTGACCTCGCTCTTCATCCATACAGACTATTGAACGACTCCGACGCGAGAGGAACGAAAAGATAATGGAATGCACACAGCTTAAGATTTCGCTTGAGAAACAGACTTCAGACATGAAGAAAATGACTAGTGTTGTGAGTTTCTCTAACAGCTGCTAGCACGCTAGGTTACTCAAAGGTGAGCCTGCTACAACAGGGCATACCCATCTCAGACTTGGACGAGGAGGTCAACTGCGAGATATGTGTGATGAAGATGTGGTCCCCGTGGACGTAAGGGTCTGCCACTGCCTCTTTGACACAGTTCTCACCTTGGTTGTCACCTGCAGTCTCACCGACTGTGGGCATACGTTTTGCCAGACTTGTCTGAACGACTGGTTCAACTCAGTACTCGTCAAACATGCGGCTAACAACCCTCACTATAATCTACTGCAACAACTCCCAATAGACCCTTTTACAGGACATATACTCCACGCTCCGCCGTACAACTGCCCATTATGTCGTGCGGACGTTCGGTCGCGTCCCGTCGAAAATTTCGCCCTCAAGAGTATTGTCCGTCTCGTGGGTCGTGCCCTCGGCGAAGCGAGCCCCCAGAAACCCGTACCAATACCGCTACCGCCAGCCGCTCGTTCAACACGTAGTGCTCGCACGTCTGGGAGTGGTAGCAGAAATATTTTCGCTGCCCCGGGGAAGGTACACGATCCATGGGAAGCTTACTTCGGAAAGCGCCGGTGATGGTGGTGAGCTACTGGCATCGCCTACTAGTAGAGTCTTTGTGGCACAAATCTTCGATTTGATTGCTTGTTGTTCACCTCTGGTGTATGATGTATCCTATCCTGCCGCGCTGACACCATCGCTACTAGTTATTTGCCTGTTGCCACTACTTCATGTTAGAATCTTGCGACCTGGTTTTGTATCATGTGCTCCATAACTTATCTCCTCTGTCTGATTACAGAGCTAGTGACGTACCTTCGCCCTTCTGTCCGTCTAAGCACTCTAATGACACCTACACAGAACTCGTACTATCAACATTCAATGCTGGTGCTTATTAATTCGTAATTGGCCCTCGTCCACGGACAGGAGCCTATCCTTGAAAGGTTTAAGCCGACTCATAATCTCTCCAGCATCACGGACCTGATGTTCTTCTGCCGACCTCCAATTCGAAACTAGCCACCGTGACTGGCAGAACACAAATTCCGAAACCGCTACATTGACATATAGTACAGCAAAGTACATTTGAATCTTTGCTCAACGAAAGTTTTTGCAAGCGTCTCAACGCTATCACTAGCCATAAGATTTTTCGCCATACAGTGAGTAATACGTGCGCTGAGAGCAGCTAATCCACTAGCATTGGGGCTGGAGCGTAGAAGCAGAATCACGCAGAACAGCACAAGATGTTTCTGGAGCACATTGACATCTAGCCACCATAACCAAGTTGCCGCCAATTCTACAAGTGTCATTTATTAGGCTCATATCAGCGGAACCACTGAAGATTGTAACACGGCCGAGGATGAGTATGATCTCACCATATAAGAATTTTGGCAAGTAGTGCAGCATTTCACGCTTCTCTGCAATTGCTCCATGGCATTCCTAGCTGACGAGGTTAATGTTGGAATTGGCAAACGAGCGCTTGTGCGCGCGTGAGTTCCTTGCTGTACACTCTCAGCCGCTTTGCCACCAATTAGTAAGCACTGTACAGCTTTAACTCTTATTTCACTTTTTGGTTACTTAGGGTACAGTGGCCTACCTAACTGCTAGAAGAACTCAAGTTGAGCACAGCAAAATGGAGCTCTTGTGAGAGCTAAGTAAGCATGCTCGTGTGAATGGAGAAATGCCATCTCCATTTCTATCGAGACTTTCGAATATAGTAAAATGGAACGGACAACACGAATTTCCACCCCTTGAGTCTTCTCCTTTCTTCATGCCATCACGGCTCTTTCAGTGCCGTAATTTTTACGACCCACCCACCTCCCTTTATTTTCAAAACTATAGCGCTAATGCGTGGTGGTGTCTTGGTTCTCAGATTTTATCGAGACATGACCGCTCGTCAGCAGCTCGGAATCGTTCGGCTCTCCGCTCACTTTCGCACGCCACTACCATATGCTCGTGATCGGCCACGTGACCCCCGATTTGACTATCCTGTTATTGAAATCCGTGTATCTTTTGAACAAGTCAGAGCAGCTTACTTAGCCTCTAGGCCGTTATGCTCCAAAACCCACTCTTTCCCTTCTGATCCAAGGCAGCCTGTGCTGTGTTCAATAGTCAGTGCAGTGTACGATTGTCCTCATCTGAATGAATTTGCTGTATGTATAGCCCAAGCGGGTATCGATCCTCTGCCAGAGTTAGGCATTTATGAGAAACAGAGATACCCTAACCCGTTACGCGCGTCGTTCAAGGTTGTTGGGAATTCACCTCCCTTTTCAATAGATTCTGACCTTCACATGACACCTGTTGCTGGTGCTGTTATCAGCGTCCTCCAGGGTTTAACTGCAGCCCTGAATTGTCCTGCTGTTCGATGGCGATTATAGATTTGAAAGCAGGAATCCAGACCAGTTTTGCAGGAGTACTCAGAACTCCAGGACAAATTTCTACATCCCGTGGGGATAGCGGCTACCAACCTGAATGAACTGACTATGGATTTCTCTCGAGATAGAGAGCCCCGAGGCGCTATATGCCGCTGGCTAACTTTTCTGCACGACTGCCAGTAGCATCTAAGCACGTATATGATGCAGTGGATGTAGATTATTTAGGGGTCCTCGGTGTAGTCGGTCTCTGTAGTGCAGCTTGAGGTATAGGCTGTCTTTGCCTTCTGTGCTGCCAGGTCGGTGTCTAATGAAGGATAGCAATTGTGCGTTTGGTTACAAATGTGAACCGATGTTCGGGGCTAACTGGTCAGGTAGTCTTGCGCAAACTGGGGGAGCAGTGCTCTTAATTGTACTCCATGTCGTATGGAACAATAACTACTTTAATTGGACCTACTCTGGGCCACAACGCTATACAACAAAGTCAGGCTGAATATCGCAAGGTGCGTAAGAAGAAGCTGGTGGATCGTGCGAAACCCGGAGATATCCCGGTTCCCGAACCGAACCTGAATGGCAGCGAGAGTATGGCCATCTCAAGTCCAGCTTTCTTGTTGTATCTCTGAAGGACTTGATCTTAACTTATCAAATAGGTGCGCGTTCCTGAATCATCGCTATGTAGTTAATTCTGATTGTTTTTCCCCAAAGTACTTGGTAACATTAGACGGGGCTACTCCGGACCAGCTCACCGGAGCCTATCGTGGCTGTTAACTGAGGCTTGCGTAACTTGCTAGTGCATTCATCCTCGCATTCGCGCTCGTCGAATGGGCCCATTATGCGTGAAGTGAAGAATGACAAACAGCATGCGACTTTCAATGATTTGCAGCCTCCCGAATGGCTTCCAGAGGCTCATGCGTCTGCTGACTTGGGTATGTATACCATCAGGTCGATTTCGACCGCTGCTGAGAGTACACAACCCATACAGGCTATACTGGATTCTATCCCCCGCGGCCTGGCCAAGAGGAGGATGTTTTGACGGCAACAAATGTGAAGAGCGGGCTTGTTCTCGCTGCTCCAGTCTCGGTGAGTCTCTTCATCGAGAGAACCTTGAGCATATGGGCTAATGTAGACGTGATAAGGCTGAGTCGTGGAGTGCACAAGATCTTGTAAAGGGCCGCTTTGCCCATGAGAACGCCGTAGCCGACCTTGAGGATCTCATGAACCAAATATTCGCCCGCCGTGCAGACGCAGCTCCTGCAATCCCGTAGGTCATCTCACAAGTGAAGTGTCCTTTCAGATGTGTTCAACATCCGACAGAGCCTCCTCATTCCGCGTGCCACCTCGCGTCACACTCAACGACGCAAAACGCCAAGCTTGGTTTACAGACCTCGCGGATCCCGATGTCCCGTTACACAAGCTTGGTAAGAGTGTGCCTCACGGGGCGAAAGGACATGATCTCCTTGATCTTTTGCATACTAATAATATTACTATAACAAGAGCTGTATGGTTGATACGTGTAATCGGCGCGAATGAGATGGTCAGTGTCTCATCACATTTATAACCAGCCTATATTGATGCTAGCACTTTCACAGGCTGGCTTGCGGAACAAGCCTTCGTATGATCCCACGCAATATAGTGTAGAGTGGGCGAATCTAGTCACTATTTATATGAAGAAACAGCTCGGAGATATTGGCCTCCCGAGTGCACCACGTCCAGGTCTTAATATCAAACAGACTTTCAAGGGGGTGCTCTCCGATCCGGAGACAAGAAAACGGTGGATTTCTCGGTTCAGCTATTGGTATGACTATTCCCGTGTTGGTGTTGATTTACATATCCAATGATCTATCCAGTTTAGAGCTCTTGAGGAACTTCTACTCTGAGGGCCTTGTTGACAACCGCACATTTCTATCTTGGCTGGTGTTACAGATGAGCATGTGCAATCTAGCGCAGGCAGGGTTCCTTGCCCGGCTTGCTGACGAGTATTTGGAAGGAATCTTGGTTTGTCGGGCGTTGACGCGTCCCTTCATAGACGCCTGTCTAGGAAAGATCACAGAGGTGGCGTACTTCGCTACGCACCGTCGTATACTTTATCCTCATTTGTCTTTACCAGATTCGGGCTAGTTCTGCCAAGCAACATCTTCCAAAGCTAGACCAAGCATTGATGACATTCATACAGGTAACTCGGCCATTACCGCGAAGAACTTCATTATTTGACATTTTGATCAGAGAGCTTGGCTGGCTCTTCCCGAGGCCTTCATTAGTCCGCGAATGTGGACGTCACATTTTTTGCTTCTTGCTGAGATCATTCCACATGGCCCAGCCCATACATCGCTGACCTGTGACGATCAGTACTATGCATTTATTCGGAATTCGCTATCCGAGAACTTCTTAGACGTTAAAAGACGCAACGATGCGATGCTTTTCCGCAATCTGCCTCCACGTGTTCTAGCACGGCTCTCGGAGGCCGTTACGGAGGTTACAGTAAATCTTCATTGCTTGTCAATTACATGCGATATTGTTTTGACGCTTTGCGTAGCACCTCAATTCCATTTGTGTAACTACTGACTTCGACACTTTCGCCTTCTTCGAGCCGCCACCCGACGACACGCTTTTCACACTCAAGGTCGATCGACTATTGACCTGGAGTGTGACCCCGCTGCAGTACGGCGACCATCGCTCGTACGCAGCTGTTGCGCTCCTACGCAGGTGGTGTGATCGTGCGGGCGAGCGCGCAACTCGTCGTGACTTCACATCACCTCACGAGCTCCTCCAAGATCTGCTCTTTGATTGGCTCGATGGGTCCAGCGTCGCAGGCGACCCGAAAAATCTTCGTGCAGTTGCTCTCCTTTATGGAGAGCTTGTGAAGTGGGAGCTGTTCTCGTATGCTAAGTACATACAAAGACTCATTGCGCGCTGCGAATCTGGTTTGTCATATACCGAGGTGAGTTGTTATAGCCAATTTGGAAGACTTCGTTCTCTGTTAATGCATGGCAGACGGAGGGATCAAGACACCGAGACTTTCTGCGATGGATACCGCTGAATAAGTCAACGTCCTCGATTGTTAATCAGAGGAGAGTCACACTGCATGGCGTTCGTGCGAGAGAAATCCCCGAAGAATTGAACGAACGCGAAATCCGGAGGGAGATTCGATCTCTTATTCCGGAGCTGTTTTCAGGTATTTCTTTTCGTCATGTCAATCATTGTTCTGCAATATAGAGGTTGTCTGATTTGGATCTTAGAGAGCGACGAAATACAGCCCGTGATTCCATCTTCGATGCCGTTGTTGTCAACATGCACAATGGTTCTATCCGCACCTCGATATGAGCAAGTCAGGACAGTGAGGCAGTGGCTTCTTCCGTTGTTGCTCAAATACTTGCCTTCGTAGGTTCTTTAACTTCAACTAGGTCGTGTGCTTCACCTTTGAGTTTCGCATTCTACACTAGACGTCTCAACGACCCAATGAAGCAGGCCCTGGCAATCCGTTCGTTTTGCATGGCAGTAGATCTCATGGCACAGATTAAATGCTATGGTGCCATCCTTGATGTGAGTTTAGCTTCTCTTGCTCGTTCTCCATACATGATTGTATCGTATTCATTGCCTTCCAGCTTAGTCTTGCTATTTTGGAACATGCCTCGTCTGTCGAGCTTTTGACGATGTTGATCGAGACTTTCCGGAGGTACCTTGACCTCTGGGCTAGTATGAACGTGACGAAGATGATCATGACTGCTTTGCACACGGCTCATCTACAATGCAAGGCGCACGGCGTGCATTCGCGTGCATTTCTCAATCTTATGGTCGAAATGGATAACGGGAGATGCATGGATTCTGCGTTGCGCAAGACCATCGAAGCTGAGATATCGGCCTATGCGCAGGTATAGCTTTTAAACCATCTGCCATGCTTGGGATGCTCAAAATACTGTAAGGCCCTTCTCCCTGCAGATGATAACCCTGAGCCTGTTCCCGCGCGTCTGCAAGAGATCCTCCTTTTGCCTAACGATACACGGCCTGAAGCAGCTTCGATTCTGGCGAATAACCTCTGGTACCGGTATCGAACATCGACTCATTGGGCGTGGACTGTTTGGGACAATACATTCGCTAGCCTCAGGATCAGCATGCCACACGTTGTGCCAAGAGCTCGGGCTCTCTGCTACGCTACGTTTCTTGTTCACATCGATCAGCATCTTCCCAATGGTCTGGACGAACATGTCTTTACCTGGCTAAAAAGTACTGGGATTGCAGAGCTGATCGCCATCGACGCTGAAGCCTGGGATTGCGTAACTGTCGCACTGATGTACCTGCTCGTTCAAGGTGTCCTTTCGGTGACAACAATTCTGGAAGGCCTTGTGTATCCGCTATGGGAGCGTGTACTCGAGCCGCCGGAGGGGGGCGAGGCGACTATACAGCCGCCAGAGCTGTACCTACGAGCCGCACACGACATATTCGCTCGCCTATTGTTGCGTGAGGATGGGACAGATGACGGCGTGCCTCCACTTGACTTTATCGAATTTCAACGCGTCCGAACACGCCGACGGGACGTCTTCCAGCCGCCACATCTCTCTTTGTTGGTTTCTCACATTCCGACGCTCGTGTTCTTGGAGAACAGTCAAATGATGCCCTTAGACCTTAAGCAACTCACTGCAGCAATCCGGCATGCCATCTGTGATGTAACAGAGTTCCGTCAGGGGATCTACCGTGATCTGAATGCAGTGCGTGATGCTTTTGAACGGTCCCTGCAATACAATACCCTTGATGAAGGCTTTGTCGAGCCCCTTATGGACGCACTACGGTTGATCTTGAACGTAGCCCGCACAGGTACGCGTGCATCTGCGGTAAGCGTAGATCGCAGTACTAAATGAAATTTCAGACACCACGGCGATGGGCCCTTCCGAGTGGTTGGACACGTCGGCTCTTCTCAGTCCGTGGAAGTTAGCGGCCACAACTATCGAGGTCCAGTTCTCGCTCAAGCAGATGGGTGAAAGGCTCGCCTTGGGTACCCCACACACGCGGGGGAACACCAAGGTAGACAAGCTGATCTCGACGTTCTTGCACCATCACATGTCGACGGAAGAGGCTGACTTTGTGGCTGAGATGGCGAGAGGAGTTGGCCCTGCTATTCTCTGCAAGGTAGGCTTTTTGGGCTTCTTTTTCGCAGCTCGTCAGTCGTTCATAGCCGTCTCAGTTCGTCAATATGGGCCTGTGGTGCATAGCAGAGAGCCTCAATGCCGTGAAATCACCATTGGATGACAAGGCGGTGCGAGAGATCTTGGACATCGTGAGCGAGCAACTTCGTCTGCTTGCTCATGTTGTGGAGCCCGTGCGAGATGTCCAGCTGCAAACGCCGTCACTAGAGTCAACGACCCAAGACGAGTTTTTCGTCGCACTTGTCAGCAAGATGGAGGCATTTGACACGGCACTCGGCTCGCAATCGCATTCAAGCACGAGCCTGACGTCTTCGAATGCAACTCAAGGGGTCATCCTTATGGCACGACTCTTACAGTTCGATCTCGGCTTCAAGAGCGTTTGGACACCCAAGGTCAGATCTTTGTCCAGCAAAATGTGCGCATCGCTCTTTCGCTTGGTACTGGTGAGTCGAAGATAGCTTTGATGATGGCCAATTATATTGAGCTTCGACTCTCAGGCTCATGGAGCTGGTGAATCCCTGGACGCTCTGGCGTTCCCTCTTCTCCTCGATACTTTCTGTTACCTCGTTGACGGTGAGTTTTTGACTATCAGTGTCATAGAAGGGTGGGATTTATGGGTCCACTCGACAGAGATAGCATTGGATACCAAAACTGCTGCAACCGACCTATTTCGGAATTATCCCGACATCAACGTGGCAGAACTGCCTTTGGATATGCCGGCCGAATACCGCCAGCAGCTGCGCACATTGCTTCCTTACTCTCCTCCAAATGCCACGGTGGCTGGTTTGGCCTACGCTTCCAGAGATGCCTCGGGTCAGTTCGTCCTAAGTGGTCCGGTACTCAATCGCCCCTGGGAGTGGATCGAACATCTTGGGGACCTGCCAGTTGGAGAATCGAGAGAGGAGAAGCACGACGAGCAGCATTGGCGCAAGACGGCAGCGTTAGTGAAGAACACTGCATCATTGCCACTGGAATTGTTCGCTGCGCGCGCGACTGGTGAAAGCATCATGCGATCCATGTCTTCGGGCGACGACCCACGATTGGAAGCCAACCTCCGATCTTTCCAGGACAGTCTGGCCAGCGATAGCGTATTTATTCGGGATTGGAGGGAGACGCGGATTAGCCTTCCGGACGACGGGCTTGCGGGAGGCAGCAGGCTGCGTAGAGAAGAGGGAGACGAAGTCGGTGCTCTGCCGTCATTCACGAACCAAGACCACCACTCCGCATCCCGCAGACCCTCTCCTGCCTCGTCTGTTTTATCGCGTGTATCTGGCCGCGGGTCTGCCCCCACATCTTCGCGACGGCAGAGTCCCACGCAGATGTCGCTCAACAGAACGTCCGGATCTACCATCAGCGACGTAGTCGATGTGGACAAAATCGCCACTTCGTCGAGCGCTGAACAGCAAGCTTCAAAACGCAAGGCGTCAACGGTCAGTATCTCCGGATCCGACGACATCGAGATCATCGAGAATCCGCCGCCAGCCTCAAAGAAGCCCAAGCCCAAGCTGACTGCGAAACCCCGCAGTAAGAAGCGATGAACCTGCATGTCACAGCTTCTTTTTCATTGTGCTCCTGTCGAACTTCTTGATCTTGCTATTACTTATGACATGTTTGTCTTGTTCAGGTCTTTATGCATGTAGCCATAGAGTCCCATGTCACTGATCCTTTATCGATGATTATCTTTCGGTCTATTATGTCAGTTAACTATGGCACTGGTGGAGTACTTCATGTGAAGGGGACATGATGATGAAATTTTATGGTTTAACATGATAGGGTCACAATACGCAGGACGATACTCAGTGGCGCTGTTCTGGAGGCTGGAGTTCCTCAATGGGGACACGGACTAGGCGCTGCCCAATGGGCAGTTCTGCCGTATCTTCCGGAACAGCGTCCGATGCCTGCTCCCGACTAGCAACTGTAATATAGAGATCATGAGTACTATAGATCAAGATAATCCAGGTGACACAAAAAACTCACGGAACATGTTGAGGATACGGAACATCTGCGGCCACTGCGACAGAACTTGGCCGTGCACTGTCCAGCAAGGGGTAGAACCACATGAATGCAAAAAATGCGTGTAGAAACAGAAAACCGACCGATTCCCGCATCTGCCATGATATCACAGTCGTCCGCGAGCTCTCCTATCCGTTTCAGGAACATCGCGCTCGACCGCTCAAGAGCGGAGACAGCCTCAAATTCTTTTTTCTTCTCAAGCAGCCGCGCAACTGCTGCGGCATTCTGAGCTTGGTGTGGGGCATGGGACATCCGTGATGCGGCCATAGATTGGCGCATAGTGAGTAAGTAGCACCAAGTGGCAAACTTGAAAGTGCTGGAGCGCCACTATAGTCGTCTTGTGGCACATGCGTTCCGCACAACGAACTGTAGCAGGCTGGCCACAATACCCTTGGCACCCCACCGCAATATTTCCATCACGACAAATCCACACTGCCAGATTCGTCAAGTATACATACATAGCATTAGTTATCACCATACATTTGTTGTGCTCATACACTTTACTCATACTACATTTTCGTGTAGTCTTACTATCGAGATCTCTAATGACACTCTGTTCTTCATCAATACTCAGTGAGAATCCATTGCTGGCAGATCTAGTCAAATAAAGCCAAGACATCAGAAAGTGACTGTTCACTGTTTTTGTATTGTCCTTTTCAGTGAACTCTTGTATCTCTGTGATGCAGGATGTGCAATCAATAAGGCTGTGCATGGTGGCATCCAGCATATAGCCATGTGACGTGAGGTTGCACCTCAAGGTTTGGACAGCCAGTAAGCCTGAGGATGATTGTCCTTGTGCTTCTTGTTGAGTTGCAGTATCTGTTGACGTCTCATCATGCTTAAGTAACATCTCTTTCCTATTTTGCGATTACTGTATACACATACACACATACACATACTCACGTACACAGTTCAACAGTAGATACTTCGCTGGTCCGTGCTCATCACAACTTACGATAAATAGGCGATAACGCTATAGCAGAAGAATAAGAACTATTCTCAGTTCCACTTGTGCTTATGGCCTGCTCTTGTCAGTATCTTGGTTTCAAGATACAGATGTGTTTCCTTGGGGAGAATGAATCTACATTTGGACCAGTCAGCATCTTGACAGCATACCCATGGAGATGGTGGTGAAGACAGTGGGGACCTATGGTGGGAGGTGTCTTCCCTTCATGGCAGGCATCTTGACTTCATATCCTGACTGTGGTGAGGTTGTCTATTTCTTTATCACCAAATGTGGATGACAACATGTTGCCTAAATTACATCAGGAAAATGGTTGGAACTGTGAAACACAGGTCATTTGCACAAGTGGAACTAGAATAGTTCTTATATTTGTATGACCTATGCATGTACTACTTATAGTAATGCTATCAGTGCACAGACCAGAG
>QLPN01000960.1:0-25098 GCA_003314395.1 Albatrellus ellisii
CAGACCAATTCCAATTGCCTCTCTGGCTATGGAGTAGAGACCTATCCTATTGCACTGCAACATGGAGTAATAGGAAAGATAAAAGGAAACAGTGCTCTACCCATTTACAAACCAAGGAGTATCCAGGGAATAAGAGGTATACATATGCTGTTCCAATAGGGAATGAAAGGAAAAATTTCTCTATCTATTTGCAGACCAATCCCAGTTCACAAACCAACTCCAATTTCCAAACCAATACACCAATCCCAATCCACCATAAACCCTGTGCCCTCACCTAGGAGGGGAGAAGGTAGGTGAGTATAGTACAACAGTGCAATTCAACAGTACAATTTACTAATCCAGTACAGAAACCAATTGTGCCTGAACACTCCACTCCCTGCTTTGCTGCTGCTGCTTCTTCTACACCACATTAAGTTAGAAAATGTTATATAGTCTATTAGCAACAAAACTCACCAAGGCCCTGGCAAGATATTCTGCAAAACCTCAGGATACACCACATTCAAGGTTGATCCTCCTTGGGAACCCTCAGGAAAGAGGACCTTGATCCTGTCCCCAGATGTGCAGCATGACAATGCAACATGGAGTTGACCATGGGCAAAAACTCCAGAGTGCAAGTCCAATCCAATATGACTGACTGATTGACCTTGTGACTTGTTGATGGTCATGGCGAAGGCAAGGCAAACTGGGAATTGGTGGCATGATAGATGAATGGGCAGTGACTCTTCACAGGGCTCCAAGACCATCCTGGGGATGAACACAATCCTGCCTGCATGTTTGCCACCCAAGATGCAACACCTGAGAACATGTGGTTTGACCTCCAGCAGCAATAGGTGTGTCCCATTGCAGAGTCCATGGGATGGGTCCATATTCCTGAGGAGCATGAGGGGACAGCCAACTTTGACATGAAGGTGGGCAAGGGGGATGCCAGAGACATTGAGGGAGTTGAGATATTCAATGGGGTAGTCTTCCTGGCCACTCCTGACTTTGTCAACACTGAAGAGGGTGGTGTCTTCTCCAGGAGATTGAGCAAATATAGCAGAGTTGAGATCATCAACAGTGTCATTCTTGGAGGAGAGTATGGTGTGCTCCAAGAAATAGTGGTCATGCTTCCCCTCTGCATCTGCAATCCCAGGGTAGATGGAGTCAATGAGCATATGGACAATGTTCTATGAGAGGCACATGCTGGTGGGGAGTTTGATGGATGGGTTTCAGCCTCCAGCACCAACTTGAAGCAACCACTGAGCAAAAGCAGCACTGCCTGGAGTGTGGTCAAGACACATGTTCTGTTTGAGGTGGAGGATGGTGATGCTTTTCCAGAGCTGGGAGGTACAGAGGGAGGCATTGACTATCTGCTGTCTGGAGCCCTTTGGAATAACAGGCAGGATTTGGTGAAAGTCCCCACCAAAGAGCACAGTGATCCCTCCAAATACAACTCCATCCTCCAGCAGGTCTTGTGATCCAAAGCCTCCATGGCATAGTGATGCTGCATAGGTGCCTCATCCCAGATGATGATCCCAGTCTCCTTCAGCAGCCCCTCATGGTCAGAGTTGCACTTCAGATTGCAGGTGGAGGTTTCATGGAGGGAGATGGGGATCTTGAAGCAAGAGTGGGCAGTGCAACCTCCATCCAGGAGAAGTGAGGCTATGCCTGAGGAGGCAACACAGAGAGCAGCTTTGCCCTTGGAATGCACAGCAGCAGCAATGGTGTTGCACAGGTATATCTTCCCACAACCTCCTGCACTGTGGAGGAAAAAGGTCTTGCCCTGGTTCCCATCAACAGAGGCCATGACAGCATCAAAGGCAGACTTCTGCTCCTCATTGAAGGTAGAGTAGTGATCTTCAACTTGTAGAGTGAGGTCATAGATGTCATGATCAAGCTCATCTTGCAGAAGGAGGTTGCCAAGAACTTGCCAGTTGTGCTGGGGGAGTGGCATTGGAGGGAAGTCAAGGAGGTGCTTGCCCATCTTGCTGAGGATCTTGTCAAGGAGATAGAGACCATAGTCATGGACTTGCTCCTCAGTAGGATCAGGGAGATTGTGATGGGTGATAAGGGCATGGTGCAAATCATCACATAGTTTTGCTTTGTGATGATCCCACAGGATGGCAGGGTTAGATGGGATGTTGTGGTAGAGGATGGAGGCAAAGAGAGAGTGCAGTTGCCCACCAGTCTGCATCTCCCCAGCCTCTTGCAGGCACTGATCCCATTCACCATCATCCTCCAGGAGACCTCCAGCAAGACAGGCAGCCTTGTAAGTTGTATGGATTACCCCATTGCAAGTGCACAGATCCTTCCAGTCTGTTGCCCCCTTGATGATGGTCAGAAGCATCCTGAGGTAGAAGCACTCCACAGCAGATGGATGGACAAGGTACATGCAACCAATGGCAAAGCCCTTCTGTCTTGGCTTCCACTGATGCCCCTTGGACTCCCACACAAAGTGCTGAGGAAAGTCCTGGTAGAAGTACTGGCAGGCAGTGTCAGGATGCTGCTGGTTGGCCTTGAACCACTCTGTCAGGTGGGTCTTCTTAGCAGAGGGGCACTCCAGGACTTCTTCAGGGTCATCACCTGCTTGGAAGTAGACCTGCTGCTCATTCTGCACATGGACAGGAATGCGATAGACTGTGGGGAGCTCCTGGTGCATGGGGAGCTCAAACATGTGCCAGCATGTTTCTGAAGGACCAATGTAGCATGCATCAATGTAGTCCTGGACTTCATCCACATCCCCAACCTGCACAGTAGCCTGATCAGGACCCTTGTAGATGTACTTGTGGATATACTTGACTGCCTTGACTGAGGCACAGACCTCCAGATTGATGTGGCAGGCATATTCTGCAAGCAGGTAGGGGTTGTAGGGGTGACATCACAGTTGGTGAACACATGGACTTTGTTTTGACTGAGATGCTTTGTGAAGGTGTGCCCATTTTATGGCCTGGCATAGACTGGATACCCATCCTCCCCAAAGTGACTCTCCTCAGAAAAGCCCTTGGGGTAGTGCTTGCTGCACAACCATTGCTGGTTGTTGTCCTTCTTCATGCAAGGGGCTTTCACATGGTCAGGAGCACCACAGGGGCCATGAAGCATGTACTTGGTGACACACTCATGGAGCTTTGGATGGAGGGCATGATCAGGAAGCTGTGCTGAGACAATGCTGTCCAGATGATTGGCATTGCAGATCTTGTATGGGGCCTTCAGGAAGATGAGGAGATGCATGTGAGGGAGGCCATGCTTCTGGAACTCTATGGTGTAGACTCTGCCAGCCAGCTCTCCAAACAGCCCAGCTTTGATGTCATCCAGCAGGGCTTTCTTCTTCTGGTTGAAGACATGAGCAACAATGTCAGGGTGATCTGCAGCAGTCTGGGATGTGCCATCATCATACTTGAGGAGGGTCTCCTGGATCTCAGGCCAGTTTGGGTTTGCAGTCATGGTGAGGAAGATGTCTGGCTTGTGCCCATAATGACAAATTGCCATGGAGTCCTGGAAGAGCTGGAACATATGCCTTGTACTGCCCTGGTGGGTGGAGGGAAGGATAATGCACTGACCATGCTGTCCAAGATTGACTGGAGCACCATCCTGGTTGCCATGGACTGCATCCTGAAGCCCTTTGTAGAGATCTGCATGTATGTCTTTTTGATGAGTTCTGATCCAGTACAGGTTTTTCTCCTCAATTGATGCCCAGGCATCCACCAAATATTGCTGGAAGAGCTTGCCACTGTGAAAGAGGACATCTGCCTCATTGAGTCTGGTGAAGGCACAGTACCCATAGTAGGACTGCTGGGAGACAGTTTTGGAGCACATCTGACCACTTGGACCTGGCTGTGATGGTATCTTGATGTGGAAGCCAGAGTCACCTTTGGGGAATAGGAGGACATAGTGCAGTGGGGAATAACTGTGATGCAGATGGCTAATCCTCCTAAGGCTACCTCCATGCAGGCACACAACAATATCATGATGCAAGTCCACTTGTGCTCCTCCACTCCCAGGAATGATGGCAGCAATCTCCTTTGCAGTGGGAGCATTGTATCTGTGCAGATCTGTGTTGGGGTCCACAGTGATGCAAACAGCTACATTGACCTGCTCTTCTGGAGCCTTGTCCTTGAGGATCTCATGAGCTTGCCTGTACATGTTGATGTAAGGGTTGTTGGCAAGCAGCATGGCATGGAGATCAGTCATGGTGGATGGGTCAAGGTTGGGGTTGTTGGCCAAGCATGCATTCACAGCAAGGTCAGGATCAATGACATAGAGCTGGCCATAGCATGGTGTGACTCCAGGAGTTGGCAGGAGGGCCCCCATTTTGTGATGAAGAGAGCCATGGAGTCTGAATGCATATGGCCCAGACCCAGCAAGGACAGCATCATTGACATTTGCAGCAACAGATGTGAATGCAAATGCAGCATTGTATTGGTGTATGGTTCTCCTGAACCTTTTTGCAAGTGGATCACTACCCTCCAACAGCCTAGGAAGAGTGGGTGGTGGCTGAGCAAAGGGAGGGGGCTGGATCTGGCCCTGCAGGCAGCACATGCCAAAGTGAGGATGGATACTTGAGGATTTCACCAACTTTTCAGAGAGAAAGTGAAGAGCATGGCAGTAAGTGCATTGAATATCCATCTGACCAAGGCTATGGCAGTGTTCAGGCTCATGATATTGCTGACAGCCAAGGGGGATGGGGAATGGAAGGAGTGCAGGAGGCTGTGGCTGATCCACTTCAGGATTGTTTTGCTGAGGCTCATGGTGCTGAGACATTTGGACATTGAAGTCCACATCCTGGGCATGTTCCTGAGATAGCTGCTGATGCTGGTCCTGGTCCTGTGCTGCTTGCTGTGCCTGTTCTCCAGTTTGCTCCTCCTCCTAGAAGAATCAGGACAAATGAGCCCATGATCAAATTTAAACATATATGTTATAATTAC
Organism: Albatrellus ellisii; assembly: GCA_003314395.1. Classification (NCBI taxonomy): domain Eukaryota; kingdom Fungi; phylum Basidiomycota; class Agaricomycetes; order Russulales; family Albatrellaceae; genus Albatrellus; species Albatrellus ellisii. The sequence goes on from QLPN01000960.1 coordinate 4,902, forward strand.
TGACCTGTGGTGGCTGTTGTGGATTTTCTGCTGCATTTTCTGTGACTTGCTGCTCCAAGACCTAATGCAAGGATTCAAAATCAAGGTGAGATTGTGATCAGAATTGATATGTACTACAATATGACCAACCTGTGCATGATGTGCTCCTTGCCCTTCCAGATTTCTTGCAGGATCCCTCACATTTGCAGATTGACCTTGATCCATTTGAGCCTGTGCTACACAATGATTGACATGCTCAGCATGATGCTGTTGAAAACCATGATGCAATTCCTGATCCCAATTTGTGTGCTGCTGCTGCTGCTGCTGCTGCTGCTGTGGTGGATTGACAGGTCCAGGAACCCCAGGATACCCTTGAACAGGGACAGGTGGATGGTGTGGTTATGGAAAGGGAAGAGGCATAGGCTGATATCCATATGGGTATTGTACTGGGTGATAGTGAGGGGGGACATAATATTGCAGAGCCTGTGGTTGCCATGCTGAAGGGGGTACAGGAGGAGGATAGTATGGGTGGAGAGGTGCAGGATAATAAGGATATGCAGGGGCAAGTGGATTCTGGGGGACAAGAGCAGGATATGGAGGAGCAAGAGGGTTCTGTGGGAGAGGAGCAGGATAAGGAGGATTCTGAGGGAGAGGGGCAGCCTGTTGTGGTTGCTGAAAGTTGGGTTGTGGAATATCCTCCACAGGTGGATCCCTTTGCTGTGCATGATGTGATGATGGTGATGTCATTTGCAGTTCATGCTGGATCCTATCTTGCTCATGCTGATTTTGGTGAGTGTGCTCAGGAGTGTGTGGTGGTGACCTAAGAAAAAGGAGGGATGGAGTCAGTCATAAAGAATTGAGAATTGAGAGGTGTAGATGATGACATACCTCTGATCTGCATCCTCATGCTGGATCTCAGGGCTTTGATTGGCAGCAGGCAGTTGTGGACTGAAAAGATCATGAAATGTTAGCAAAAAAAAAAGAAAGAAAGAAAAGAAAAACATACCCAGGCAATTGAGCATGTTGCTGTGCATCTGGGGGTGGTGTTTCATATTGAAGAGATCCAGGGCTGTAAGAGAATATAGATATTTAGAAAAGGATGAGGGATAGAAATGAATAAAGAAATATACCTTGAGGTATTATCCATTTAAAAGAAGAAAGGCAGCTGTGAAAAAAACTAGGAGCCAGAGACAGAGCCAGAGCCAGAGCCAGAGCCAGAGATAGAGTTGCCAGATCCTCCACACACCCCAGATAGTCACAGTCAGAGGAAATTGCCACAAGACAGTGTCAGATCACAATGCTCATGCCTTTATTATAAAAGGTGCAACTCAGGTATCACCCCTTTTCTGTTAGACAGGTGGAAGTGAGATTGAGAGCAAGCAGCTGAACACCACAGATTGAGAGAGGTCCAGCAATTGAATTAACAACTGCCTTTGGCAACAGCAAACTAAGGCTGTGCTGGTAGACTTCACAAATCTATAGGCTTGGTCTCTCTGAAAGAACCACCAAAAGCAAGCTTTGGACAGAAAGGAAGCAAAATGTTTCTTCACAAAAGAGAGAGAAACAGTTTAATAAGATAAGCCAGACAGAGAGAGCTCAGAGTAGGCAGGTGGAAAGAGGGAAGAAGAGAGATCAATGAAGTCACTTTGATGATGTGCCACATGTACTGTGCCACATCAATATATGTGTGGGGCTCATGCACACACTTCACCACACTGCACCACACTGCTTCATGTGTGAACAGAACTCACTAAGGGTTTTGTAGATAGAGTATATAAATGTGTTGTATGATTGCAACTGTATATATAATTATCATAATGATAGATGTACAATAGGCACAACTTGAATGTAATTGATAGTTCTGATGATGGAACATACAGTCCCTCTATGTACTTGCAGGTTGTCATCTTTGAAGACAGTGGGGGAGTGCCATTGCCATTTGCTATCACAAAAGCTTGTCCTCTACAAATTGATGATCTCCATCCTGGTGTTTTTCCTGCTTTACTCATGATCAAATCACACAGCATGTGTATGGTACACATCGATCTACCTTGTCTGCACTTTAGTCAACCTGACACTAATGCAGGAATAGATCACCTATGACGATTGACCACCTATATACATTGTTAACCTTTCTGTACAACATCTGGAGAGAATGAGAACACTGTACTCATAACAAAGTATGCATAGTCTGACATGTTACCTTTGCATTAGCTGACATGTGGCCTCCATTGTGTTGTCAAAACCTCTGTGAACATCCACTCAGGTTTCCTGTGTGCACATCTAAAAAGTACAAAGATGACCATGTACTCTGACATACCTCTACTCTGTCCTCTATTGTCACTGTGGTCTCAGCCTGTTGCAAGTGATCAGGAACAGCGTAATTGGCTGACAGAAATGAGGTTGCCTACCATGAAGAAGTTGTGCACTGCTTGAGCATCTGCACACATGCTGCTACTTGAGTTATGTCATTATCTGTTTGAAGAATGCAAGCAAGCATCTGTTGTCATTTGATTCTCTCAAGAGAAGCTGTTGTATCATTGATAGAACTGTTATACTGTGTGATCATTAGATATGACTGGCGAGTACACACAGGGAATGAGAGTAAGGTGACCTAGACAATCTGTCTACACACTGACAGTGCATGGCAGACATGAATCCACATTCTTTGTGAGACACTTGATGTCACAAGGGGTACAACTCCATTTGGATTGAATTTCACACTCACTGTAGATGCAGAAGCATGGAATGCACAGTGTGCAGTCACAACCACATGTTCTTTGGCATTTTCTTGAGGGCCTGGCACACACTGAGGTTGCCCATCACATCCTCTGTGCTGGCCAGGATTGCATCATATGGTGATGTGCAGTGGAACTGCACAGGATGCAGACAGCAAGCACAGAGGGCAGCAGGGGGTAGAGGTTGGTTGTGAGATGCAGGATGGGAGAAAAATGTGATAGAGGGTGCAGGATGCACATTTTTGATGAATTGGCCCATCCCTGTCTTTTTGATCCCCCACCCACTGAATATATGTGCCACATCCCCCACTGTCTCATGCTTGGAGCATGTGATGAACCTGTGGTGGTATCCTCAGCATGTCAGTCATGATGGTTGGTAGATGAGTGTGGAGGGGGATGCACTGCTTAAACAGGCCAATGGGCCCTGTGAGCTTGTCAGCTTGTTCTGCATACGACATCTGTGAGAGAGGTCAGAGGGACATGTTTGGTGTGTATGTTTTTGATAGAAGGGGAGGGGGCACACATTGTTCATCTGGTGCATGATGCTCTCGAGCCAGTTCTGCTCTGCCTACACCCACACAGTCATGGCTGCTAGCTTTGCCCTGACAACCACCTGCATGCTGAGTGGCTTGCTGAACACCATGCACTGCTGGGCCCACCTACACCACAGCGAAAAAATGCATCAATGCACAGGAGACATTCCAGAAGAAAGGGAAGGGACATACCAATTTTCATCACATCCTTCCATTTCACAACCTCTTCCTTCGTCTGTTCATATGCTGCTTCTCTGTCCAGTCACTCTTGTGTATGCTGTGGAAGTGGTGCAGATAGTGTAGCACTGCATTGAAGTGAGAGCTTTCATAGATTTTTTGAGTGACAGTAGGTTATACATCTGCATGGCTAAAGGGGTGAGCAAGAGGAAGGAACATACCAATTCCCCACATCTGTCTTGAGTGGATGTGGGTGATGAGCAAGCACAGCAGCATGGGATGGGAGGGAGGGTGGGAAGCCAGGACATGCTGTGCAGTGCCACTTGTTGTGCTGGCACACTGGGTGTGGCATGCCATGCACGTGGCATGCTGCCACACACAGATTGTAGTGCCATTATGTGAACCATGTGGGATTTTTAACTTACAACCATCCTTCCCTAATAATATAGACTAGTGTAAAAACCTGTTGCGTTGCAACATTGAATTATAAAGCATCATCTGAGAAAGTATACATAGCTTATTCCAACAGAAAATAGAAGGAAATAATACTCTATCTATCTGCGGACCAATCCCAACCTACAGACCAATTCCAATTGCCTCTCCAGCTATGGAGTAGAGACCTATCCTATTGCATTGTAACATTAACTAAAGCAGACATAGTTAAATGAGTTGAAACATTCCTCACCAATGTCCCTGTCCTATCCCTGTCCCTGCCCTGTCCCTGTCCCATCCCTGTCCCTAGTGTAAAGACCTGTTGTGTTGCAACACCAAATTTTTGGGCATAATCTGTGAAAGTATATATAGGTTGTTGCAGCAGAAAATAAAAGGAAACAGTAATCTATCTATCTATAGACCAAGTCCAATTTACAGACCAATTCTAATTGCCTCTGCAGCTGTAAAGTATAGACCTGCTGTATCATTATAGGACATAATCAAATATTAATATGTAACATTACACATAAGTTGCAACAGACCTTGTCCATGTCCCTTGTCCTGTCCCCATCCCTGTCTCCATCCCTATTGATCATCACTGGCTATCAGCCATAAAAACATATACTCATAGCAATGATGGCATGCAGTAGTATTGTAGATTACAAATAGATAGAAGGACACCTCTTAAACTATGAAAACACAAAGCAAAACAGAAATATCAGCTGTATGGTTACTATTGTAGACTGGAAAACCAATAGACCCATACCCATACCCAGGCATACCCAATGGCAAAGCCTGTGCAGGTGCACTGTGCTGACAATGATCAGTGCTCATACATGTCCCTGTTCATCAGCCCAGGAACACTGGACCTATGTGTAAGGAAAGTAAAAGAGAAAATACTGCCAAAGCATTTAAGTGTAGATGGATAAAAATAGAAGAAAGACCAACATGATTGTAGAGCCAAAGTACCCAGCCTACTTGCAGGCACAATGATACTCATGAATACAGTAGCATGATTCAATACAGAAAAGACATAGCCTGAACATTCTGCCCAACATGTTATTGTTTAAAAAGATAGTATCAACAGAACTCACAAAGAGATTTGCAAAATGTCAAGATAGAGTAAACACCTGTTGGATTGAAATATCAACTAATAAGACATGATCACAGTTGTAGATATATGTAGCAACACAGAATAAAAGAAAACAATGATAGATAAGCAGAAGTAGATGAACAATAGACAGAAAGTTGAATATAATTGATAGTTCTGTTGTAGGGAAGTTGAGGGTTCCTATATGAGTTGAGGATGAATGAAAGAAAGGAAAAATGTGGCATGTGGTGCAGCACCAGCGGCACTGTTCATACTGAGGTGGTACAGGCAGCAAAGGGCTGTGCATGGGTGGAGACCCTGGATGTGGGTGGAGACCCTGTGTGTGGGTGGGGTAGGACACCTTGCATGGGTGGTATGGGACCATGCATGGGTGGTAGGGACTGCATGCAGGTGGGGTTGGAGACTGCATGTGTGGGTGGTAAGAGACCCCATGTATGCAGGTGGTAGGAGACCACACACAGGTTGCATGGGACCATGTGTGCAGTCAGTAGGGGTGGGGTAGGACACCATGTGCAGGTGATATGGGACTGTGTGCATGGGACTGCATGTGTGCAGTGTCATATAGTAGAACTTACAAACTGAATATAGAAAAAATTCTGCCTATCATATTGTTTAAAAATATGGTGTCAACAGAACTCACAAAGAGGTTTGCAAAATGCCAAGACAGAGTAAATACCTGTTGTTTTGTAACATCAACCAAGAAGATATGATTACAGTTGTATATATATGTTGCAACTGTCAGGACATGTTATTTTTCCTCTCATTTTTACAATTTTTTTAAATCTTATTGCTCAAGATCTACATTACATCTTATCTTATCTGATTATATCTTTTGTGATAATCTATGACTCATTCATCATTCGTCACTGGGCCAATTACTCATTATTTATGACACATATTCTCATGATGACTGTGCAATGCTGCACATTACTTACTGATCATTCTCATGCATGCTGTGCATGACATCATGCTATCCTCAATACTGTACTTCAAGTGCCTGCCCTACAGTGACATACACAGTCTGTGCACACAGGCATTTACTATATATACTGTACTTCATAGTGTACTTGTCCTGTAGCTTAGTGTCAGGCCGCTATTATTTTCCCTATATTTCTCTTCATTTTTCTCTAATTTCTTATGTCTCTATTGTCATAGATCTTATAATCACTCTTGATCTATCGAAGTGATTCCCATGGTCATGTACTCTTTCTCTTCGTCTTTATCAGCTGATGACGCACATGTCATCCGATCTTCGATCAGCCCATTCTATCTTTAGTTATGACTCCTCTTCTCACACTTACTGTGCATGCTCACCAATCCTTCTCACACCTGCTGCGGAATATCACCAATCACTCCCACAGTTGCTGCAGAGCCTCAGTCAGCACTGACGCGTCCTCTCTATTATTAGATATGACATCATTACTTTACTTTCTCATTCTCTGGCCCTATACTGTACTGCATGGTCTGTGCATGCTCTAGGGTACTATATATACATAGGACTCCTAGCGGTTTATTCCCCAGTTCTGATCATCTGGGATATCCGCTAGGTACAGTACTCTTCTCTTCTCTTATTTACTATACACTAATATATCTGGGATATCCGCTAGTCAAAGCGCGATCATCCTTTTTGTTGTTTTAGCATTCTTCCTCAGTTGTTCGGCTTCGACATAGCGTCAGCCTCACACTTAGTACTTCTGAGATATCCACTTCATAGTGAGTTAGTCTCTTGAATACTATCATCCCTTATCCTTTCTCCTCCTCTAAGTTCTGTTGTGTGACCTCACTAGTCACATCGGCCTCACAGCAACAGAGAATAAAGGGAAGCAATGCTAGATCTAAACAAAAGTAGATGAACAATGGGCACAAACTTGAATATAATTGATGGTTTTGTTGACAGAACATATGCATTGCATTGTCTGTGTCCATCATACCTGTCATGCTGCATGTTGTAGGGAAGTTGAAGTATTTTATGTGAGTTGAGGATGAATGAAAGAAAGGAAAAGTGTGCATGACATCTATTTGCTGGTGCATGCCAGTGCAGCTTCCTAAGCCCAAGCCAGGTGGGCACAACACAGTGTGCATGCACAGGAGGAATGTGCAGCACACTGCACAGCAGCAGCATGGGCAATGTGGTGGCTGCACCATTTGTATGGTGGCAGTGTGGGTGGTAGGGGACCATGCACTGTTGATAGTGGCCATGTGCAGGTGGGCACAGGGAAAGGGATGTACCAGTTGCCTGCATTGTCTTGAGTGGATGCAGGCAGTGAGCCAGTGAGCTGCCACACCATGCCAGTATGGCAGTGGCACAGGCACACATGTGGGTGCAGGGTCAACAGCAGTGAGCACATGGGCAGGGAAGGAGAGACACACCAATTGCCTGCATCATCTTGAGTGGATGTGGGCAGGGCAGGCAGGCAAGTTGCCATGCTGTGCTGGCACAGCAGTGGTGTGGGTGGGCAGGTGGTGGCCATGCACTGATCATGCAGCAGCAGTGTGGCAGATAGGGGGCAGCATGCTGTTGAGACAGTGGTGATGCAGGTACAGCTAAAGTACCCAGCCTACTTGCAGGTGCAATGATATTCATGGATATAGTATCATGGTTCAATACAGAAAAAACATAGCCTAAAGATTCTGCCCAACATGTTATTGTTTAAAAAGATGGTATGAACAGAAGCCACCAAGAGAAATGTCAATATAGATCAAATACTTTTTGCATTGCAACATCAACTAATAAGATATGACTACAGTTATATATATTGCAACAGAGAATAAAAGGAAAGAATGATTAATGTAAGCAGAAGTGGATGAACAATAGGCACAAAGCTGAATATAATTGATAGTTCTGTTGTAGGGAAGCTGAGGCTTTGTATGTGAGTTGAGGATGAATGAAAGAAAATAAAAAGAGGGCACAATGTTCATCTGCTGGCATGTGTGCAGGAGGAATTTGTGGAGGCCCACAAAGTAGTGGCATGGGTGAGGGGTGGTGGCCATACTCATTGTACAGCAGCACAAGCAGGTAGGGGGCCATGCACTATTGACACAGCAGCAACATGGCTGCACACCATTGACATGGCAGCAACATGGCTGTGTGCCATTGACAGTGGCAACATGGCTGTGTACTGTTCATATAGTGGTGATGTGTGAGGCCGACGCTATGTTGAAGCCGAACAACTGAATAGAAGCTAAAACAAAAGGACGATCGTGCTTTGACTAGCAGATATCCCAGATATATTAGTGTAGAGTAAAAGAAGAGAGAACTGGTACTGTACCTAGCGGATATCCCAGATGATCAGAACTGGGGAATAAACTGCTAGGAGTCATATGTATATATAGTACTCTGAAATGTGCACAGACCATGCAGTACAGTATAGGGCCGGAGAATGGGAATGTAAAGTAATGATGTCATATCTAATAATAGATGGGATGCGTCAGTGCTGACTGAGGCTCTGCAGCAACTGTGGGAGTGATTGGTGATACTCTGCAGCAGGTGTGAGAAGGATTGGTGAGCATCTGCAGTAAGTGTGAGAAAATGAGGTATAACTAAAGATAGAACAGGCCAATTTCCGATCGGACGACATACACGTCATTGGCCGATAAAGACGAAGAGAAAGAATACATAACTGTGGGAATCACTTCGATAGATCAGGAGCGATTGTAAGATCTATGACGATAGAGACATAAGAAAACAGAGGAAAATGAAGAGAAAATAGGGAAAATAATAGTGGCCTGACAAATACCCCCTTCTTAAGGCAAGACATCTCGATGAGCAAAGAATGGAGATGAACATGCATGGCAAATATCTTCTTCTCCTTCCATAGATTTGAAAGGGATGCCAGCAAAAAGTGATGGAGAAAGAGGAATGATGGAAGAAAAATTGGGTAATTCTTCCAAGTCTTTGTATGATTTGGGAGTAATAACCCCATCATCATCTTTGTCCATAAAATTATCTTTGTCATCAATGATGATGCCAAAAGGAACTTCCTCATATCCATCATCAAGAATTAGTGGATTAAATGAGGGTGTATCTTCATGAGCAGTGATAGTAGTCATGGGTGCAGTAGGCACCATGACGTGGTAGGTGAAGAGATGTCAGACTATGTGAAAGACGTCTGAAGAGTATGTGCTAACCTGCAGCAGTGATAGTAGTCATGGGTGCAGTAGGCACCATGACACAGTAGGTGAAGAGATGCTGCAGGTATGGTGAGGAAGAGTATAAGATGTAGAAAAGAGGGTACTCACTCAGACTATGTGAAAGACGTCTGAGGAGTATGTGTGGTAGGGATTGTCTTATGTAGTGTTGAGTGGGTAGAGTTGAGGCGGAGATGGTAAGTAAAGAACAACAACTACTTAATGTGGGAGGGACACACGTCGTCCCGGAAATGTAGGTGGAGTGAGAGTTGCTCAGTCTTGTAAGAAGTCTGAGAGGTGATGGTTGTGAGTATTGTATGTATGTAGTATGTATAGTGTACGTGTAGTATGTGAGTATCCAGAGGAGTGATGAAGAATATGTGAAGCAGTGTCAGGCGAACGTGTGATTCAGTTTTAACATAGGGCAGGTCTATGAAGACAATACCCACAGTAAGTATGGGAACATGCGCAGCATGGGTGCATCCAGAACACAAAGCGACAGTAAGTAGATAAAGATAAGATAAGATCAGATAGACTGAAAGGAAAAATGATCTTATCTAATCTAATCAAAGGAAAAGTAAAAGAAAAGTAAAAGAATAAAGAAAGGAATAAATGCTCCATAAACGAAGCCTGACAAATACTCCATCTGGTAAAGGGAATAAATGGCTACCAAATGTATTGCTTGAGGATGTTCTTTATGGTACCTCTTGAGCATATCAGGAACATCTTCCATCAATACTGAAGCAGGTTTCCAAGAATTCTCCTCTGCAGGGTAGTCCTTGTCAGGCTTTGTTTATGGAGCATTTATTCCTTTCTTTATTCTTTTACTTTTCTTTTACTTTTACTTTTACTTTTGATTAGATTAGATTAGATCATCTTTCCTTTCAGTCTATCTGATCTCATCTAATCTTTATCTACTTACCTTCCTTTTACTGCTTCTCTTCTGGATGCACCCATGCTGTGCATGACATCGTTACTTACTGCGAGTTAGTATTGCAGCTTACCTGCCCTAGAGTACTGCGCTGGTCCGTGCGCGCTTTCCTTTAGTATATAAGTAGCTGTAGTATTATGAATATACTCCAGCTTGTTATGGCTGGCAAATCCTATTCTTTGGAGTGATCCTCAGTTTAGTGTGCACCGGTCTCCCTTATGGGATATGTGGGACTGCTGTCTTACAGTCCTTCCATTTGACCAGATATTGAACTTTACCTTGAGAGAGATGACTATTGAGAATTTCTTTGACTTCATATTCTTCAACACCATTCTTGATGATAGGAGGAGGGGGAGGACAAATTTCTCATTCAATGATGACATCTTTGCCAAAGGGATGAAGTTTGACAATATGGAAAACAGGATGAATCTTCATTGTCATGGGAAGTTTGAGATGGTATGTGTTGTTTGAAAGTACTTCAAGTACTTCATATGGTCCAATACATTTGTGATCCAGTTTCTTCATTGGTCTGCCAGTGTTGATATTGGTGGCTTCAAGCCAAACTTTATCTCCAATGGCATAAATAGGAGTTTTGCCTCTATGTTCATCATAAAACTTCTTCATGTCATCCACTGCTTTCTTCAATGACACCTCTGCTTCTTCTCTGATGCATTTGAGCCCTGCTACAAACTTGTCCACTGAATTGATTCTGGTAGATGTGTGAGGTTCATGGCCCATTTGAGGATTTTGTCCATAATTCAGCATGAATGGTGAATACTTTGTTGCTGAATGGACACAATTATTGTAAGTGAATTCTGCCATAGGCAACCAGCTTGCCCAATCATTCTGTCAATGGTTAATGAAAATGTGGAAATATTGTTCAATTTCTTGATTTATCCACTCTGTTTGTCTATCTGTTTGGGGATGGTAAGCTGTGGATGTTGCTGTTTGTATCCCCAATAAATGATTCAATTCACACATGACTTGTGACACAAATTGAGGTCCTCTATCTGATAACACCTTTTCTGGAAGACCATGGTGTTTCCAAATATGATCTCTCATAAGGCATGCTACTCCTTCTGCTGTGACTGTCTCTGTTGTGGGAATAGCATGGATCATTTTGGTGAAATGATCCATGACCATGAGGATAGAGTCATTGCCTTGGCTTTCAGGCAATTTGACAATGAGATCTGTAGAAATGATCTGCCAAGGACATGAGGGGATTTTGTTAGGCATTAACTCTCCTTGTGGTTTAGTAGGGAAAGTCTTTGTCCTTTGACACAAATCACATCCTTTGACATATTTCTCCACATATGATGCCATGTTTGGGAACCAGAAATGTCATTGAACCATTTCTAAGGTTTTCTTGTATCCTGGATGTCCTGCAAGAGGTGAATCATGGCAGGTCTTCATCAGTTCAGTGTACATTGTTTCTGGGACATAGAGTTACCCATCATAGAAAAGCATCTTCTTTTCATCCTCACTCTATCGTGCAAACATTGCAGTTTTCCTCAAGTCTGCATCCAACTTGTCCCAAACAATATAATTGTGGTCTTCTTTTTGTGCCTCTATGATTCTTTTCAAGATAGGAGGGCCAAGTGCTGCAAGGGAAATCTTGTGTTTGAAAAATTCCAGCTTGAGCAAGATGACATTCTTGTTGTCATCTTCTACCCCCTTCTTATGGTCTGAATGTCTCAAGAGGAGATCAGGGCAAACATTGGTAGCACCCGGTTTGTGAACCATGTCAATTTGAAATCTGGACAAATAAAGAGACCAACGAGCTTGACGACAGTTGAGCTTCTGGGCCATCATGAAGTATTCCAAGTTTTTGTGGTCAGTGATGACCTGAACAGCATGAATGGAACCTTCAAGGTAATGATGCCATGCTTCCAGAGCATGAATGACAGCCAACATCTCCTTGTTGTATATGTTGTAGTTATGCTCAGCAGGAGACAAACCCTTACTGAGGTAAGCAACAGGGTGCCACTTGTTATCCTGTCGAAGCTGTGAAAGAACTGCACCAGTAGCATAACCAGAACTATCCACTTCAACTCTGAATGGATACTGCTCATCTGGAAAGACTAAAACTGGTTCAGAGCACACAGCATCTTGTAAATGAGTGAATGCCAACTGCTGTTCATCATTCCAATGCCACTTGACATCTTTCTGCATAAGTTCATTAAAGGGTTTAGCGATGTTAGAAAACCCAAGAATAAAACAATGATAGAAGTCGCAGAAACCCAAAAATGAGTGGATGTTGTGAAGGTTCTGTGGGATTGGCCAGTCTTTGATACCCTGTACCTTGACTAGATCCATGGCAATCTTGTCAAAAGAAATCTTCAGGCCAAGGAAGTTGATAAATGTCTGTTCAAACTCACATTTCTCTGGTTTGAGATAAAGCTTGTTATCTGCAAGTATTTGGAGTACTTCCTGTGTGACCTTCCAATGTTCTTCTAAGGTTGCTGTGAATATCAAAATGTCATCCATATAAACCACCATGATGCCTCTTGAAATGAGTCCACAGAATAAGTGGTTCATCATTGTTTGGAAAGTGGCCAGGCTGTTGCAAAGACCAAAGAACATGACAAGAGGTTCAAATAAACCCTTGTTAGTGACAAAGGCAGCTTTTCATTCATCACCATCTTTAATCCTGACATTGTTATAGCCCCAGCAAACATCCATTTTGGTAAAGTATCACACACCATGAAGATGATCAATCAATTCCAAGATTAAAGGAAGAGGATAACTGTTCTTGATTGTCATGTCATTGAGCTTACGATAGTCTTGGACAGGTCAAATATCTCCTGATTTCTTTTTGATAAAAAAGAAGGGTGATGCCATAGGAGATTTTGAAGGGCGAATACAACCACTTTTCAAATTCTCTTCAATGAATAGTTCAAATTGTTTCTGTTCATCCAAAGGAAGATTGTAAACTTTACCAGCAGATGGTTTTGCGCCAGGTTTAAGTTCAATCGCATGATCCCAAGGACATCCTGGTGGAAGAGAATCAAAAGCTTCTTTGTTGAATACCTGTTTGAAATGATGATATGCTTTGGGTACCATGTCTTCAAAATTCTTCTTCAACTTCTTCTCTGCTTCAATAGTGAGCTCTTGGCTAATGTTTTGAATGGATGCCTCCATTTCTTTTTGGTCTACCATGACCATCAATATCCAATCTCCTTCTTCTCCAGCTGCTATCCTTTCTTTGGCTTCTTGATGTATGGTTCAACTTTGTTGCTTCATCAGTTTTTTGTTTGACTTCCAAACTTGTCTATCAGCTTTGAGGCATACTTCACATCTTCGTGGACATCTGGTGAAATGTATTTTTCCCTGTAGCCAATCAATTTCAGGGTTATGGATTTTCAACCATGATTCACCAACAAGGATATTTTTCTTGCCCAGATTACAGACTGCAAAAGTAGTGCATTCTGTGTGGCCATCAATAGTCATGATGAAATCGATCATTTCTTCAATAGATCCTCCTTGATTTAGTGATCCATTGACATTATAAACAGGGATGGGTTTTGCCAGTTTTTTTGTGTTTAAGTTGTTTTTCTTGACAAATTCTTTGTTGATGTATAACCCTGTGGCTCCTGAATCAAGAAGAGCATCAACTTCTAGAGTAGCTCCAGTATCCACTGTCTTGATCTTGAGTTTCATTTCAGGGAAGCTAGTGACATCGAACAGTGTTCTTCAGATATATTCCTTTTTCTCAACAGGAGGAGTAACCTGTTGCACTTGAGGCTTCACTTCAGACTGAGAGTTAAGACGGAACAATGTGTGTTAAATAAATTTGTGTACAAGCATTGGGATGATCTATGTCTGTATCATCAGTCTGAAGCATAGAGAACCTATTGTAGGATGGTGTCAGGCTTCATTTATTTGGAGTGTTTACTCTTTTATTTTACTTTTACTTTCTTTTCATTTTCCTTTTGATTAGATAAGATTAGATCATCCTTCCTTTCAGTCTATCTGATCTGATCTTATCTTTATCTACTTACTGTCCTTTTATGACTTCTCTTCTGGATGTGCCCATGCTGCACATGATGTCGTTACTATACTGCAGGTATTTACTGTAGCACCTGCCCTAGAGTACTGTGCTGGTCTGTGCATGCTTTCCTTTAGTATATAGGTAGCTGTAGTATTATGAATATACTCCAGCTTGTTATGGCTGGCAAATTTCTTTTGGAGTGATCCTTAAGTTAGTGCACACTGGTCTCCCTTACAGGGATATGTAGGACTGCTGTCTTACAGATGGCAAACTCATGCTCAGTTCCTGTCCAATCCAAAACATGACTGTTGTGCTCCACTCTTTGAGCCGTTCAGATCATTTAGTCTAAGACCACATGCCTGAAACTCCTTCTGCATCTCAGCCAAGAAGTCTGCCTTGTTCAGTGCATGCATTTCTTGAAGGGTCATCGCATTCCCCCTTCATTGTTGTTGTTGCCCCTGTGGGCATCTTGGCTTGGGACATTCTCTGGCAAAATGTCCTTCTTTTCCACAGTTGAAACATAGTTGAGGGTGTGGCCCTCTGGCTCTGTCAACATCCATGGGCTCTCCTGCAGGTGCTGCTGTAGTGGTGAATTGATGAGGGATGAAGTTATGTTGTTGTTGCCCCTGTGGTCTTTCATATTGCTGCTGCTGTGTTTGTCTTTGTCCCCAAGTTGTCTTGAAATTTTGCATATCCTGATATGCATATGCCCTAACTCTTGCTCATCTGACCCATCCTTCTAAATCATGGGGAAGGGGCATCTTGACATAACAGGACTGGAGAAGGGGACAATTCATCCCTTTCTTGAATAATGTGCATAATGCACCATCATTATATCCAGATGCTGTTTTGTATAAGAGGAATTCAGTGATGTATTCCTCTATGTGACAACTTCCCTGTGAGATAGTGGTCAGTTTTTGCTGCACCATCTGTTCTTCGTTATGACCTCCAAAAGTAATCTTCATCATTGTTAGGAGCTCATCAAAATTTTTGAATGGTTTGTCATATTTGAGGAGTTCTACTCGCTGTGCTTCAATTTCTTGTAGAACCCCTTTCTTCCATTCCTCTGCATATCCTCCTTTGATGTAAGACAATATGATGGTTACCTTGTCTTCATCTTGATATTCTGGGTGTGCTCAAAGGACAAGGTAAATTTGATCCAAGTAAGATTGGAACTTCTTTTTGTCACCATCAAAAGGAGTCGGTTCTGTGATGTGAACCTTGGGGAGGTGGACCCAGGGTGGGAGGCCTATTCCTTGCCTGGAAGAAGAACCTCCTTCTCCTGACACTAGATGATTCATCAGGTTCGTCATCACTTCCTGCTGTTGCATTAACAGCTTCTGTTGATTCTCTATTATCTTCATCATCTCCCCAAAAGTTGGTGGTTTGTGCTCTTGATCCATAGGAGCAGATGCTACAGGTTGAGGTTGTAGAGTCGCTGCTAAGGCTGTACCAAGACTCTTGATTTCAGATTCTAAATGGTGTGACGTCGATGGTTCTTGATCTCCTAAGCTTGCGAATCGATTCCTCAAGTGAGATTCTGGTTCTTCGCTGTCCTCTCTGTGTGCTGGTGGAGATGGTTGTCTCCTGCTCCAAGTGTTCCACTGATTGTCTGGTGACAGTTTGGCCAATGATTTGTCTGATGATTTCTATAAGTGTTCCTGTGCTTCTGTAATTGAGTGATGTCAAGTTGATGGCACACTCAGTCATACAAAAGAAGCACTATATTTTCAATAAAATGTGCAGATGATGATGCAAACAAACATGAAAACAACAAAAATCTTGAAAGATGATATGTCTACACTGATATGTGGACATTGTGGGGCCCCCTGTGATATATGAAGTGAAATGATGATGGGGATTGATGTGGAATGCACGATCAGGATTAGCTCCCAACTCTGGTAAGATGGGAGGGGGAACAAGAGAAGGGTCATTGTAGTATTGGTACAACAACTCTCTGAAAAGAGTGGGAGGGTACTTAATATGGTACCTCCTGTCTTGTTTCCTCCAACATTCTGATCTTGGATCAGGAAAGATCCAAAGAGGGAAGTGTTCATAGTTTGTTGTCGGTTCATTCTAACACTGTATGATGATGTGCACGTGCCAAGCAAGAAGGTGATGGCAGAAGTGAAGATGAGTGGTAGAGGGGTGGGTGACAGGAAGAAGAGAGTAAAAATCGACATTTAGACCTTTGTCTAACAGCTGCTCTGTCCTAGAGTGGGTGTGATGGGGACAAAGGTGGCATGTAGAAGGGATGGGTGGTCCCCAAGAATTGTTTGATTGAAAGTGGTCATCCCAGAATGTCCATGATTGCATATTGACCTCTCTACTCTGAGTGTCCACCATGTGCATGCTGTGGAGGAGGTCACTGGGTGAGAGGTGGAGGTGTATGGGGCAAACACTGTAAGATCCAACAATGAGTTGGAGAGTGGAGGTGGGTGAGCAAGGGACATGTACTTTAGTCCACAAGTCACAGGTACACTCACTCTCATGTTTTTGCCACTTGCAGTGATGGCAACGAGTGAGAGGAGGGTGAGGGAAAAGCACAGTAGAAATGGTCTTGTTCACATTTGGGTTTGTGAATGAAGCCTATGGTGTAGAAAGGGTGGCAGATGAATTGGAGGTGAAAACACCTGTCTGTGGGAAAGGGGGGAAGGGGAAAGGTGTGGCAGGGGAGGGAGTTCTGATCAATTGTGAGGCTGATGCTGTGTCAAAGCTGAACAACTGAAGAAAGGGCTAAAACAAAGAAAAGGACAATCACACTTCAACTAGTGGATATCCCAGATATATAATCAGCTAAGTAAGAGAAGGAAGAGACTAGAAGGTACTTCACCTAGTGGATATCCCAGATGATCAGAACTGGGGATATAACGCTGAGTGGACTATGCTATATATACTATCCTGAGGAGTGCACAGACTGTGCTGTACAGTATAGGGCCAGAGAATGAGAAATTACAGTAATGATGTCATACCTAATAATAGAGAAGACGATTAGTGCTGACTGAGGCTCCACAGTAACTGTGGGAGTGATTGGTGATACTCTGCAGCAGGTGTGAGAAGGATTGGTGAGCATCCACAGTAAGTGTGAGAAAATGAGGTATAACTAAAGATAGAACAGGCTGATTTCTGATTGGACAACATACACATCATTGGCCAATAAAGACAAAGAGAAAGAATACATGACCATGGGAATCACTTTGATAGATCAGGAGCAATTGTAAGATCTATGATGATAGAGACATAAGAAAACAGAGGAAAATGAAGAGAAAATAGGGAAAATAATAGTGGCCTGACACTGGGGGAAGCACCATGAGTGGCGTGCCAAGCATGTCTGCCATCATGGCATATATGGTGTTATCTGTATTGCCCACATGCATTCAGTGATGCTGTTGGCATAGTGGTGACATGGGCATGCAGGTAAGCACAGAAGGATGTATGTATCAGCTGCCCACACCATCTTGAGTGGACATGGGTGGTGAGCCAGCAAGCTGCCATGCCATACTGGTATGGCAGTGGTGCAGCACACACATGGGCAGGCAAGTGGAGGGCTGCATGCTGTTGACACAGTGGCAACATAGGTGTGTGGCCAAGAGCTGTGCAGGCCCACATGACCTCGATTGAGCACACTGTGGCAGATGTGCAGTACTGGGCCATGTGCAGTGCACTGTTAAAACAGCAGTTGCATGGGCAGGTAGGGGGCCACATGCTATTGACACAGTGGCAACATGGGCACACAGGTGTCAGTAAGCAGAAAGGAGTGCAAGAAAAAATGACACACCCAAACACCTTCCCTGGGGGCAGCACCTTGAGTGGCATCCACCATCATAGTATACCTGCATCACCTGTGCACACCCAGCATGGGAAAGAGGTCAGCAAGTAGGGATATGTGGAAAAGGGAGGGTCAGCAAACTTGTGTGGAGCAGAGGAGGTACTGGCCTGCCACTGTGCTAACTGTGCATGCCAGTTTCAACATGCTCTACATGCCATGGTTTGAGCTGCCCCATGATGCCACTGCTGCAACATGTGCAGCTGAGAGCAGCATGGGCCCACACAACTTTGTGTGCTGTGTGCTGGCCAGGACCTCAACCATGCACCACACCTCATGCCTCACACTCACACTGCACCTGTGCAGTGTCATGTCCAACCCTGTGCCATCACTTGCAGTTGTGGAGGAGTTGAGGGCCACACACAAATGTGCTGGGCCCACTGTCCTACAACATACCTGAGGTGGTATGTGTGGCACATGTGGCACTCAGTGTGTGGCCACTCGACCTCACAGAGAGCCACACACCATTCATACAGCAACAGTGCAGGTGGGTAGAGGGCTGCATGCCATTGATACAGCAGCAGTGTGGGCACACAGGTGGGCACAGAGGAAGGGACATACCAATTTCCTGCATCATCTTGAGTGGATGCAGGCAGTGAGTAAGCTGCCATGCTGTGTTGGTACAGCAATGGCATGGGAGGCTACAGGGCCAGATAGTCTGTGGGGATAGCATATGAGTCAGCTCCTGCATGTAGTTTGTTTTTTCTTATAATACAAAAGATAAGCAGCAAGGCTATGCAGCACATGGTGGTGGTGGGCAGCCAACACATGCAGCATGGCCAGGTGTGATGACAATTGTTGAGCAGCCAGCACTGCAGCACATGGCAGTGGTGAGCAGCCAAATGCATGCAGTGTAGGGGTAGATGCTCAGGTGTAATGAATAGCCCATGTGTGCAGTAAATGGCAGTGGTGAGCAGCCAGTACATGCAGCATGGGGGCAATGAGAAGCAGCACAAGTGGTTGTAAAAAAGCCAGGCTGTGCTGGCATGTTGTGCCACACTGCCATGTGCATGCCACATTGCTGCATGCATGCTGCACTGCTGCATGTGGCATGCCACACCAGGGGAGGATGGTGTTAGTAGTGGTGCTTGAAATACAAAAAAACCACATGTTGGCCTCATTACACTCAAGTTTTCCCTAATATGGGACTGCTTACAAACTGGCCTCCCATTCTTAAGTAGACTAGTGTAAAAACCTGTTGCATTGCAACATGGAGTAATAGGATATCATCTAAGAAAGTATACATAGGTTGTTGCAACAAAAAATAAAAGGAAAAATTGCTCTACCCAATTACAGACCAAGTCCAACTTACAGACCAATCCCAATTCCAATTGCCTCTCCAGCTGTAAAGTATAGACCTGCTGTGTTGCAACATTGACTAAATAAGACATAATCAAATATTAATCTGTGACATTATACATAAGCTGCAACAGACCTTGTCCCTGTCCTGTCCCTGTCCCTGTCCCTGTCCTTGTCCCCATCTCTGTCCCCATCCCTAGTAATCATCCCCGGCTATCACCCATGAAAACTATACCCATAGCAATGATGGCATGTGGGAGTGTCGTAGATTACAAATAGATAGAAGGACAAAAAAAAAACATCCCCTAGACTGTGAAAAGACAAAGCAAAACAGAAACATCAACTGTATAGTTACTATTGTAGACTGGAAAACCAATAGACCCATACCCATACCCATACCCATACCCAGGCATATCTATTGGCAAAGCCTATGCAGGTGCATTGTACTGACAATGATCATTACCCATCTATCTCCCTGTCCATCATCTCAGGAACACTGCACCTGAGCAAAAGGAAAGTAAAAGAGAAAGTATGAATATGGTAATCAACACTGCCAAACCATTTAAGTGTAGATGCATAAAAATAGAAGAAAGAGAAACATGATTGTATCACCAAAGTACTCATGGATATAGTAGCATGATTCAATACAAAAAAAACATAGGCTGAACAGAACCTACCAAGAGGTTTGCAAAATGTATAGATAGAGTAAACATCTATTGGATTGAAATATCAACTAATAAGACATAATTACAGTTGTAGATATATATATTGCAACAGAGAATAAAAGGAAAGAATGATAGATGTAAATGGAAGTGGATGAACAACAGGCACAAAGTTAAATGGTTTTGATAGTTCTGTTGACAGAACACATAGCTGTGGTGTTGTAGGGAAGTTAATGGTTCCTATGTGAGATGAGGATGAAAGAAAGGAAAAAGAGGGCACAACATTCATCTGCCAGCATACACCAGCACAGTGCAGTGTGTGTGCAGGTGCTAAGAGTGGCCTATTGGATGGTCTTAGGGAAGATCTGTAATGATACCCCTAGTAACAAG
>QLPN01000967.1:0-33735 GCA_003314395.1 Albatrellus ellisii
TTATTGGTATTTCTTTTCTCATTATGGTTTGAGCTCCTCTTCAACTCTATCTTGCTCTTACTATATCTTCTTTAACTTGTCTTTGTCTCACCTCAGCACTTCTGCTCTCTTAGTTCTCTTCTGACATACCTGCTCTATGCAGCTCTCTCTTTCTTCTGTGTACCCTCTACCATCTGGTACACATCTTCTCTTATCTTACAGATGTGGTCTTAAGGCCTTCTGCTCTGTCTTACCAAGGCTACAGCCTTGTCTCTTGCTATAGTGGCTCTTGGGCTCTACACTTATCTGCTCTATGTTATAGTGTTTGCTTCCCTTGCTGTGCTGCCCAGATTTCATCAAGAGCATGCTGCCATCATCTTCAAGCACTTGTGCAATGCAGACACAGACATGGCTGGCTTGCTCAGCTTGTCAAGGTCATATGAGCTGTTCTATGGCCCTCTGCTGTAGGGTCCACCAGTCACATTCAGTGAGTATCAAGCCAAGTGTTGCTGTGTAACCACATGCCCCTTAAGATGCAACTCATGGACCAAGCACTGTCATATTTCAGGAAAGACCCCAACCCTTGCTTTTGCAATAATAAAGGTTATATAAACAGGTGTTCTTCTGCACAAGAAACACCAAAAAAGTGTCCTAAGAACAAGGACAAAAGCACTCAGTCTCAAAAACAACATGAGGACTGAGGAAAAAAAGTGAGGTATCGTAAACAGGCTAGATAAACTACCTGTGGCTTGGAACTGTATAGTAGCAGAGTGATCGAAAAAGTAGGTAGATATCATATGTTTTTCTGCGGAGAGGAGACGAAAGTTTGCGCGCGCGTCGACTTCTGCCGAGTTGCCTAAAAAGGAAATAGTAAGTCGTGCATGCGCCAGTTTGCAATTCCAACACTTGCCACAACCTGTAGATAGTTAAGATGTCTATCGCGTCCTTCACTGTACCATCATTCTCTTCTTCACCAATCAAAATGTCGATGACTGCTGTATTATATGTTTAGAGTATCACGAAGGGTCTAATAGGACTGTTCACCACCATGATCATCTGTGCGTATCGGTCTTTATCTGTCAGACTGTATAGACTTGTCTCATTGTGTATCACAAACCCAGTTGCACACGCGGCCTCGCCTGTAGTGGCAACCGCGCTCCTGCACGAGCTTCACACATCACAGCCAATCCTCTTACAAGGTCTCAGCCGCACCATTCTAGACATGCTGCCAAAGACATATTACTGGATTGGCGAAATGCGGGTTTTTTCTGTAGCATGTGCACAATGGCATGACGAGCGTGTACGAGCGCACTGAGCGTGCGATGATGGATGGCTCCTTGCGAGACTCCCAGAAGCTATTTCAGTGCGATCGGCCGCGCAATTAGGACCACGAGAAGTCTTCACTCTTGACCATCTATCTCGTATACGCAGAAGCCGTCCCTTAGTTCGATCGTGACCAAGCCCTTGACTTGGAAGCCGAGCCACCATAAGTATGCAAGCTGTCATCAGCAATATTGCAACCACAAATAGTAGGTCCACGATGTTAAAATTGATCATGTGTGCATTATATGCTTGTGCCGCTTGAACACATTCAGCGTCTCCGATGTAGCTAATAATATTGGGACTGATGTGTGTGTTTCCATTAATATGTACGCTATCTCCGTGCTCATCATGCATGTGATGATACAAACCAACCAGCTGGTCATTCTCATCGATACGATTCCATGACCATCGGTTATGTATAGAATACTACTAGATTATACGTCCGCACCATCTAGATCTGACAAGCCATGCGGTACATTTCAACTTCCAAATGTATCCTTGATAGATGAGTCGTTGTGACCGATCCCCACAGCCTGAGTGTATTTTATCTCCATCGACGCCTTGCTCGTCCATAGTATGTGTCTTTAACGGGCATATATAAAAGTTTAAGTGCTTCCACTATTGTTTTTGCATTGTGGCACAATGAATAGTTTTTGATGGGACCCTACAATGATTTTGTAGCATCACCATACTGCAGCCGCATGGCGACTTCACAAAATGATGCTGTCCATGGTAATAATTCGAACAAGTTTCGTCCTACATTCCCAGCCATTCGCGAGTCGCAGCCGTGTCCTGTGTGCATGACAGAGCAAGGCATTAAGCCCATGGACTTTATCACGCGTGCCACCATCGATGTCAAGGAGTGTCACATTTGCCCGTGGACTTCTAGACCAGAGCCCGTGATCACCCATATCGATGGTTAACCATACCCGTTTATCTGTATCGTCGATGAGATTTTAGATATATCCAGGTGCTACATATAAGGACTTCGGGCCGATTCAGTGCACCATATGGTATACTTCATCGCAGCTGTATGTCCGCTCAACGGGCTGTTGAATCTGATCCGCTACGATTCCAGCAAGCGTCTAAACCAGGCCTCTCGCCTCCTAAAGCTAATAAATATCGGTCAGACTTGAACATTCATCCTACAGCTCTGCATCTCCATCGTTCCCCGCCATCTCTTGTCCTCCCCATCTCCAATTACCATGGCAGGCTCTCGATCCCGAGAAGGAAACAAATCCACTTCGGTGAGCCTCGGTAAATTCATGCCTGGGTGTGTATTCGACTGACATACCCCAGAACCCACAACCACAAAGACAGACGGCGAACGAACTGCAGGCAAACGTCACAACTCCGAAGAAGTGCAATCCCGAACACAAGGTAACCCCGCATCGTGCGAGCACAAGTGGCTTTCAGTATGTCAAGACAGACGACGACAATTCGTATGTTAAGAAATTGCGCAAGAAACTCAGGCGAGAACTCAGAGGATTGTGGGTGAAACCCAGCAGTCCCCCAGACATTGGCAAGAACCCGCCAGCTGCGCTGGTCGACGCCTCCGACGCAGCCAGGAAAGGCTCAGTGGGCTACGATGATGATGGTTATGATGACGACGACGACCAACAGGTCGACATCGAAGATGACGATGCTGATGAAGTTAATAACACAGGTCCTGAGGCTTACCGGCCACTCAGGATGTTCCTCGCACATCGTCTACAAAAACAATTTCCTAACCCTCCGACACCATCGACAATGCCATCGTCTCCCCCCCAAGATGTCGGCCCCTTGACTCTGGAAGAATATGAAAGGGCACTACACCAGAACATCGACGGGTATCTTCGGTCGGGAGAAGATTCAGGGTGGACAGGAGGACGATGGGTAGCAATACCTGCCGACGATAACTCTTGCTACGACGCCTTCGTCCGAGTTATGAACAAGATCGCCAGTGAATTCGGTCTTTCAGGAGATAGAGAGGTGATAGACACAAATAATAGGTGGATACGGCACCAGACGATGGGACTCAATGCCCCTTCGTCAGGCCTAGCGACGAGACCGGACTTTTGCATCATCGGGACCAGCCAGTCTCTAAGCCCGTTTCAGAACATGGACATGGTCAAAAGCAACTTGACTTACCGGAACGTCAGAAGTGTACTGGACCTGAAGCCAAGCAAGGAGATCAAGTCCAAGGCCATGACTTACCATACTGCTATACAGCTTGGCAGTTACGCGCGACAGCAACTGTACGAACAACCCAATCGGCTGTTTGTCGATAGCCTTGCTGTCTCTTGCCGATACATGCGGCTGTTCTCCTTTGATCGCGCTGGCCCATCATTCTTTGACTGTATCGACATTCATGAGCACCCAGTCCTCTTCGTGCAGGCAATCTTGCTGATGTTCGCCAACGATGCAGCCATTGGCCTTGATGGGAGCATCAGCTATGACAGTAATGCCAGTCTGAAGGTGTCATCCACTGTCAAAGGCACGCTCAATCTCTCCGTCCCTGGTTGGGAGTTCGTATCGG
The DNA here is from genome assembly GCA_003314395.1 of Albatrellus ellisii. Lineage (NCBI taxonomy): Eukaryota > Fungi > Basidiomycota > Agaricomycetes > Russulales > Albatrellaceae > Albatrellus > Albatrellus ellisii. Next base: position 3,821 of record QLPN01000967.1, read on the forward strand.
AATCCGCCGGCCCTGTCATTGAACTGCCACATGACTCGGATGACGTTTCAGGCTACTCTCTTCCTGTTCTGAGACCGAGCCCCAGCTCACTCACTATCACTGGCATTGGCCTCAACCGTAGCGCAATTGTCGGTCGAGGTACAACCTGCTGGTACGTGGAGGATGCTGTCAGCAAGAGGCAATTCATCATGAAAGATTATTGGCGCGCGTCGGCCAGACCTTCAGAGGCGACAGTGTTGCTGGCAGCTGTCGGTCTTTCAGGTGTCGGGCAGGTCTACGCGTATCAGGACTCAAACAACGGCTACAATACTATTTCTGGGATTCGTGGATATGATGTCGCGTCTATATTTACTCTGCAGAACCCAAAGGCCAAAATTCACAAACACTACACACTCTCGAACCGCGATCATTTCCGCGTCATTGTTCCAAGGTATCATGGGGACCTCTCGACTGCTTTCAACTATACATGCCTGTTAGTCGCATTCAGGGATGCAGTCGTCGGTGAGTCTTGGCTTGATGATTGTCGCGTTCGGATCGAGTGCTCATTTGTTGTATTCATAGGCCACCGCAATATGCTGCTGGAGTGTAGTATCCTTCACCGGGACATCAGTGTCGGGAATATCATGTTTGACCCCTGCGGTGATGACAAGAACCTTGGTCGGTTGATAGATTTTGATATGGCCAAGTATGTTGAGGTCGGATCGGAGACGAGCACGCACGGCGACTTCAGAACGGTCGGTCTTGTCTTTCAATCACTTGTCGTCGTACCTAACTTGAATCTAATGTTCTTCAGGGAACACACATGTATCAGTCCTTCAAGGTCCTATTAGGGCCTTCGACAGGTGTACAGCCTCACGACTTCATGGACGACTTGGAGTCGTTCCTTTATGTCCTGTGTCATGTGACTTTCTTGTACCACGAAGGCAGCCCCATGCACTCTACTTCAAGCCATCCGGTATTGCGCAAATGGACCGCCTCCCCTGAATTAGCTACTGATGCAAAACGCTCGTTCTTGGTTGGCCGCGGCTTGTCAATCGACATGAGATTTGTGGGCCTCGACACTGACACTAAGCGTGTATTTCTCGACCTCCTTCTGTCTCTCTGCAAATTCTTTCGACCTCATCTTACCGAAATTATGGACGCCGTCACCCCTGATTACGGGCTCTTGGCGAAACCCATGCATTTCTTCGGTACTTGGGAGGAATACACGGTAGCAGCCAAGGTCGCTTACGACAATTTCCTGCGCCCCGTCAATATAGCTATCGAGGAACTCAAAATAATTCATCCGAACTGGGCCAATAAGCTCCGTCATCTACTGATACCCCTCGACACCAGAGCCTCCACTGGCTCTTCGTCTTCAGTGTCGGCCGTAGTTCATGACTGGCCTCAGACTGCAAGGTCGCTTTCCCTACCACTCGAATCCAGTGCGCATACCTCTCGCAGTAGCAAACGGTCTCGGTCTTCGATTTTGGATGAGCCCGCAGGCTTAGAGCACGATACCCCTGGCAATGGCGGCAGTGACGGTCCAACCGCAGGTGAGAGTAGCAGGAACCCCAAACGAAACAAAAGGCGAGCTTGAAGAGTTCTTCGGTGGACGTCCTGATTGGTATGTATGCGAGTTAATGCATAGTATATCTTGGTGATTGTTTCAACTACGACCTACGGTCGAGCACTGAAAACACGTCTCCATGCATGTTGACAGCACTATAGTACAATATACAGTATAATCATGAAACAGAGATAATTCAGTTGGCCTTTTCTTGAGCAGTCAGAGTGATGCGCGTTCCACTGTCTCGCTAGTAGGACCTGCGAAGAGCAAATGGCTTCGTTATTCATCGTTGCATCAGCAGCTCTTTCAGCCCAAGAACAGGTTTACAAAGTCCGTTACGTGACTATAAGAATTGGGTGTCGACTGTTGAGCAGAGGGCCCGGGAAGCTACGAGACAGAAGAGGTGGGTCATCTTCGATGTATCATTCCTGCGCAAGTTTCGGTGCAACGTCCGTAGCTTATAAATAAGGAATAAAGCCGGGTACCGTCAGGCGCCTGTTGACGAGTTATCATATTACTAAGGCTCTCCTTCCTTTTTGAGCTTTACTACTGAACGCACCTACACATGCATCTACATACACACACACGTACTGCTACCTTAGATACCATGGTCCGTGCTCCCATGTTACTTACTATAAAAGAGTAGTACGCATATCACAAACAAGAACTCTTTTCGGTTCTCCTCTCACACATGACCTGTGCTCAACAGTGCCCGCTACTGCTGTAGGATTCAGGGGGAGGTTGTAGCAGTGAGTGAAGGGGTAGCCCAGGCATGGATTGGTGAAGGAGATGCAAGATATGAAAAAGGAAGGAGAACTGCCAACTCAAAGTAGTGCTCAGTATGCTGATTACCCTTTTAGATGTCCCAATCAACCAGGTCTTGGATTTTAAAACAGGTATGTTTGGTGCACAAGGAGCTGGGGGCTTGTTCTTCTGCTTTGGTAAGGCAGATGGATGGGGGAAGAGGCATGGACACAGGATTGCAGTCAGCAAAATTATACCTCTCCAGGACATTGTGGATGTAGTCCCAGATATGATTGGATCTCTCCAAGATCTGTCATTTCAAAGAGTGCTGATAAAGTATACTTATTGAAACATGGGCAAAGTGGCAAACAGCAGATTGAACATCACAGTGTAGAGATAGGCTTGTGAGCCCAAGTGAAGATAAATGAGCCAAGAGGACAACAGTCCAGAGGCCTAGAGAGCTAGAGACATAGCTAGAGAAATAGCTAGAGAAATAGCTGTAAGATTAGAGAAGAGGTGTACCAGATGGTAGAGGATACATAGAGAAAGAGAGAGCTGCATAGAGTAGGTATGTCAGAAGAGGGTTGAGAGAGGAGAAGAGACACTCACCTCAGCAACATGCAGAATGTTGAATCTCTACCACAGATGTACACATGTTTCATTTGGCTCCACCTCATTACCCACCATGCACATAACTTATGATACACAATTCTATATCCTTGGACTACCCACCACATGTCTGGGTGCTTCACACTCCACTCCCTACTCCAGGATGATGCATGTCCCCTCACATTAGGCAACTGTTGTACTTCACTTATGGACTCCACCCCAACCTTACCTACCACTCCACTATAAATGATGGGCACTACTATACAACCTCCTCAGATGTCTTGCATACCATCTGAGTGAGTAATACTCTACTTCTCCCCATCACTTTCTCACATCTACCCTGCAGTGTATCTAAACCACATCACTCTGCCACTACTGCACTTGTGACCACCCTCTTTGCCACTACAGGTTTGTCATGCCACTCTTAGATGTCTTGCATACCATCTGAGATGTGCCTGCCTCTAACTCTGTGGCTGCTGGCCACTTCATATATCTTTGCACTCACATTTATCATCATTACAATTGTCTCCCATGCCCTGCACACACACAGAAGTGCTGAGGTGAGATGATGACAAGGTAAAGAAGATATAGTAAGAGCAAAATAGAGTTGAAGAGGAACTCAAACCATAAAGAGAAAAGAAAGAAGGATATATAAGTATGTCCAGCATCATAAGATAGATAGAATTTGACAAGACTTACACACTTCAACCTCTTCAAGTGATCCTCACATGACAGTGTTATCATCAACATAGAAAATGATGATGGGCAGGGATGTGGAGATGTAGATACCCAAGTCTGGGATGGTACAGGTGAAGTGGAGACTGAGGAGTGTGCTGTGCATTTTGTGGTGCCACTGTTAAGATGCTTGCTTGAGCCTGTAGATCACCTTGTTGAGTTTGCAGACCTTTTCTTCCATGCCCTCCTCCACAGAGTCATACAGTTGCTCCTGTTGGAGATTACAGCAATATGCAACAGTGTGACAGTGTGACAGTGTGACAGTGCAAATAGCACAACTGTGCCCCACAGACCTCTTGTGTGAACATATCTGAGTAGTGTGGAGAAAGAGGCAAAGCACATAACATAGATGAGGTAGACATCAAATCCATAAAGAATGGTGACAGCTAGCAAAGCTAGTGTCTAGGAAGGAGGTTGCTTGGAAAAGAGTGCAGCTGACTGTAGAAAGTGATGAGGGCAGGTCATGTGCAAGAAGGGAACTTGAATAGTTCTTATTGTTATACTATGTCACCACTAACTACTTATAGTAAGTGTAGTGGTGCACAGACCATGGAAGTATGTACTGTGAAACTGTGTACAGGTATATGTGCAGGTATGCATGTGTACAGTATCAGATTGAAAAAGGAAGGAGCACATTACTTAAGTGTATACTCATCAACACCCCCCCATGCTGGGCACACACTCTACCAGCCCAAGAGCAGCATGATGAGAAGAAAACAGAGAAAATGACAGGGGTTTAGTCAGGATATCAGTGGTTACAAGAGAAGAAGGAAGATGCTGAACTGCAATAATGTTAGAAGAGATACACTCATGAATATAATGATGATGTGTTTTGTGCCATGTGTGATAATGGGATTGATGGCAATATCAATGGAACCTTTGTTGTTGCCATATAGTAAAAGAGGAAAAGAGAAACCAAAACCTATCTCCATCAACAGTGACCCCAACCACATCCCTTGTGCCACAGCCTGGGAGAGCAACATGTATTCAGCTTCTGTAGATGAAAGTGAGATGGTGTGCTGTTTCCTTGATGTCCACATGATGGCCCCACCTCCTAATAGAAAGGCATAAGCTCCAACTGACTTGTAGTCATCTCTGTCTGCTGCCCAGTCAGAGTCAGAGTACCCAACCATACCAGTGCCTTGGTCCCCTCCATAATGTATGTGGAAGTGGAGGGTGCCCTTGAGGTACTGTAGGATGTGATGAGCAAGGGACAGGTGGAGCAAAAGGGGATTGGACAGGAACTGAGACAACTTCATGACTGCAAAAGAGATGTCTGGCCTGGACACTATGGCAGCATAAAGGAGTGATCCTATCAGTTGTTGGTAGTTGCTGCAGAGGGAGGTAGAAGTGGTGTAACTGTCACCAGCTTTGGTAGGGGTCATGCCAGGAGGGAGAGGAGTCACGGTAGGGTTACAGTCCTCCATCTGGAAATGATTGAGGAGTTTGCCAATGTATGCTTCCTGGTTGATTTCCAGCATGCACTATGTCCAATCTTGTGTGACATGAAGTCCCAGGTATGACTTAATCTCACCAAGATCTGTCATCTGGAAGATAGACTTCAGGATGCTCTTGCACACCTCTCCTTCCTCAAGCAAGCCCCCTAAGATGTGTGAGGCTAATGCTACATCGAAGCTGAACAGCAGAAAAGAGACGAAAATAAAGGACAATCATGCTTAGACTAGCAGATATCCCAGATATATAATCAGTAAGAGTAAGACAGGAAAAGGCTAGAAGACTACTGTACCTAGTGGATATCCCAGGTGATCAGAACTGGAGAATAAACCACTAGGAGTCTTATGTATATATAGTATACTGAAGAGCACACAGACTGTGCTGTACAGTATAGGTGTATGCACAGGCTCTGGGATACAACAGCAACAATAATGTAGATAAGAGACAAGAGGTAAGAGACCCCCAGCATAGCTAGGGAGGCAGGTAGTCACATTGCTGCAGTGAGTAAGTGTATGGTCACAAGCACAGTAGTGATGTGGTGTGGTGAGAGTACACTGCAGGGTGGTGGTAAGAAAGTATGAGAGTGGGACAAGGAAGGTACTCACTCAGACTTAGATGTAAGACATGTTGAATATCCGTGTGTATGCACATACTTCACTACATGTACAACTTACATACAACATATGCATACTTACCATACTCCTTGGACTACCCACAACTCCAAACACTCCCACCCCACACACATTCTGGGATGACACACATCCCTCCTCATTATGGTAGTTGTTGTTCTACTTACTTTACTCTCCACTACAACTCTACCACCACTCTACTATAAATAATGGACACTACCATACAAACTCCTCAGACATCTTGTATACTGTCTGAGTGAGTGCCCTTTCACTTATCCCCACCATTATCTCACATCTACCCTGCAGCGTACTTGACCACATTGTGTCATCACTTCATGCTCACACCACTACTACCCACTGCAGCCATGCTGCTGCCCATATCTCTTGTGGCCATGTGCTTCTTGTACCTGCTAACTCTCATATATATTCTGGCTGCTACAGTTGCCCATATCCTGCATGTACAAGACATCTGAGGAGGTTGTATGTAGTGTGTCCATCTTATATAGTGTGTGTGAGTAGAGTTGGAGTGGAGTATGTATTGCAAAGTACAACAGCTACTATAAGTGGTGGGATGTGCATTGTCCCAGAGAAGTGGGTGGAGTGTGAGTCCATGGAGATGCATGAAGTGGATGTTATGTGTGTATGTATGGCAATGTATGAAGTATGTAAATGGTATGTGTGTGGATGGAAAGAAGGAAGGCTGAATGAAATGGTGTAATGCTCACAAAATCTTCAACAATAGGGCCAGAGAATGAGAAAGTTGTTTGCACAGGCTATGGCAAGCAACTATGAGCAAGAGTAGTGTATAGAGGTACTCCCAGTATGGGAGGACTAAGAGGAGCATTGCTGCAGCGACATAGGGGTGGTGTGGACAATAAGGAGATGCCACAACATATGAAGAGAGAGTCAGTTGTCTGGAGATGACAACTGAGGAGATGTAAGGTAAGGAGTGCATCTTATATAGTAGAAGTAAATATAGTTGTAGCAGAGAGACAATCCTGAAATACAAGGATGTCCATGTATGTGGGGATGTGCATCATCCGGAGTAAGTGTGGTGTGGGGATGTGAATAGAAGTGGAAGTGTTGTGATGGAGGAGGTGTCATATGTATGTAAATATGTATAAGGAAAGACAGGAGGGGATGCTGAATGAAAGAAATGGGTAGGAGATACATTAGTCGACATACAGTGGAGTTTCAACAAAAGTAAAGTAGTGATGTCATATCTAATAATAGAGGGGACACATAAGTGCTGACTGAGGCTCTGCAGTAACTGTGGGAGTGGTTGGTGATACTCCACAGCAGGTGTGAGAAGGATTGGTGAGCATCTGCAGTAAGAATGAGAAAACAAGTTATAGCTAAAGATAGAACAGGCCAATTGGAGATCACATGACATAAGTGTCATCGGCCAATAGAGATGAACAAGAGGAATGCATGACTGTGGGAATCGCTTCAATAGATTAGGAGTGATTGTAAGATCTATGATGATAGGAATATAAGAAAAATAGGAAAAATGAAGAAAATAATAGAGAAAATAGTAGTGGCCTGACAAGATGGTGATGTCATCAACATAAAGGATGATGATGAGAGGTTGTGAGGAGGACATTGATATATAGATGCTGGAGTCAGAGAGTGTGCAGGTGAAGGAAAGATTAAGCAAGGAGCTGTGTATCTTGTGGTGCCATTGCCATGATGCCTGTTATAATCCATAAATGGCTTTAGACAGTCAGCATATCTTTCCCTCCATTCCAGGAATGACAAAACCCTGGGGTTGATCCATGTAAATTTCCTCTTCAAGGTTGCCATTAAGGAAGGTGGACTTAATGTCCATTGAGTGAACTTCCCAATCTTCAAGGGCTGTGGTGGCTAATAAAGTGTGGAGTGACTCAAAGTATGCAACAGGGGAAAAGGTCTCAGTGTAATCCACACTGTGGATCTGGGTGTAGCCTTTGGCAACAAGACATGCTTTGTATCAGCTGTCAGCCTTTTGCTTGAAGATCCATTTGTTTCCTACAATGTTATAACCTGGAGGGAGGTCAACTAGGTCCCAGGTGTGGAGGTTGCACAATGAATCAAGCTCTTCATTGCATGCAGATCTCCAGGAGTTGCTGTCAGGACTGGAGAGTGCTTGTTTTAGGGTGAGTGGATCATGTGAAATGGCATGGGAAAGAATGGATGAAAGTGAAGGGCCAGCTTGTGGTGTGGTGAAAATTTCATTGTTGTCACTGTCAATCCCCCCCTCACCCAGGATATCCATGAACTTGCACAGACCATAGGCACTATTGCAAAAATAGTCAGGATGATGGGTGAGACATTCAGAATGATGAATGATGGGTGTACCCTCCCCAACCAGCTGTGAGCAAACCTGCTGACACCCAGGTGATGAATGAGGAGGGTGGAGCCAGTCAGGAGCAGGGGTCTCCACAGTGAGATGTGCAGTATGCTGAGCATGGGCATGAGGAGGAGCAGTGACTGGGGTTGATGCACATGGAGGAGTTGTTGTATTTTGGGCTGTTGAGCTCATTCCATTCACTCCCTTACCCTTGTGATTTCCTTATCCTCATGATTTCCTTATCCTCATGATTTCCTCATCCCTGTGATTTTCACCATGGGCTGGGCCTACAATTTGATATTTAGTGGATACTTAAATATGGTGCATTTACAGAAACATGCCTTTAGTGCATTTGCAAGAAATTTTCTGTTCTTCTTTATCTGCATGGTGCTCATATTTCAACAGGAGTGACCAGCAGAGGAGGAATGTCAGGCACTAGAGGCAGAGGAGGTGCATTGGCAACAGGTGAAGGAAGATGAATGCCATCCAGCAAGCTGCCAATGGCCACTGAGGAAGGAGGAGGAGCTGCAGGGAGTGCTGCACCTGACATGGTGTCATCAGGCAAGTTGGCAGGAGTGCCACCAGCACCAGCATCATTGTCTGAATTGTCATTGTCATAATTGGAGGCAGATGAGGGAGGCAACAGCAGAGGCAGTGGAAAAATGTCAAGGACAGAGGGAGCAACAGAGGTCTCCAAGGCAGGAAAAATGTCTTCTTGGAAGACAGTGTCATGGCTGGATACAATACAGTGTGTGAGCTTATCCCAGAACAACCATCCTTTTGTCCCTGATTCATATCTGACAAAGGTAAGTGGCTGTGACCAGGGCTCAGGCTTACCCCTCATGTGGTCAGGAGTGTGGACCCAGGCATGACAGCCAAAAATGTGGAGGTGAGACACATCCAGAGGAGAATCCATGGGTGACCACAAAGCAGTGGGAGTTTGCCACCCCAGGTGGCACATTGGGGACAGGTTATAGGTATGGATGGTGGTGTAAGATGGCAGTCCTACATATCCCATAAGGGAGACTGGTGTGCACTAACTTAAGGATCACTCCAAAAGAAAGGATTTGCCAGCCATAACAAGCTGGAGTATATTTGCTATACTACAGCTACCTATATACTAAGAGAAGGTGTGCACAGACCAGTGCAGTATCTCTAGGGCAGGTGCTATAGTAAATACCTGCAGTAAGTAATGACATCATGCACAGCATGGGTGCATCCAGAGTCAGAAGCACAAAAGGACAGTAAGTAGATAAAGATCTAGATAAGATCAGATGGACTGAAAGGAAAGATGATCTTATCTAATCTAATCTAAAGGAAAACAATAAAAGTAAAGTAAAAGAAATAAGAGGATAAATGCTCCACTAAGCGAAGCCTGACAGGTGGTACACACTGCCAACTCCCAGAAACTGGTCAAGAGTTGTGTGTAGTGGGGAAGGGACAGGGCACACTCAAGCACAGACCTGTTCCAGTGTTTGGCTCACCCATTCTGTTGAGGAGAGTATGGTATGGTGTGTTGGTGTTCTATCTCCCATTCCAGAAGCAGTGTGCTGACAGAGGCATTGAGGTATTCCCCCCCATGGTTGGTATGAAGTGACTTGGGCCAGCAGCCGAAAAGTGTGTGGGTCCATGCAAGGTAATGGTGAAGAGCCTCTGAAAGCTGGTATTTCTGCTGCAGAGGATAAATCATGCCATAACCAGAGTGGTTGTGCAGGAATGTCATGAAGTAGAGGGAACTGGAGGCAACTGCAGCAGTGCCAACAGGCCCAATGAGGTCTGAATGGACCAAGCTGAGCACTTTGGTGGTGCACAAGCAGGAAAGGCAGAAAGAGGGACATGGGAACTTTCCATGGAGGCAACCTTTGCAGGGAGAAGTAGAGCAATCCATACCAGAGGAGAGAAACCTGACAGCTGGGAGGCTGAATGTGCAACACCACCATGTTTGAGAGGTGTCCTAGTCTTTCATGCCAGAGGCACAGCAAGGGAGCAACATGGGCTTGCAACAATGGCATGCTCTTCAGGTCAAGCCAATATGTCCCATTCCATAGAAAACTGACACTGAATGTTCAGCCCCCTTTGGAGATAGTGCAGGCATTCTGTTCATATGTGACACAGAATCCCAACTGGTCAAGTTTGCTAATGGACAGGAATCACCCAGATGTGCTGGGTGTCAGGATCATCAAGCCTATGGCAGACATCCATAGCATGAGACCACCGACCCCTGATGTATCCCTGCTCTCCTTTGGAGAGGCTTACTGGGAGCTGCCTTGGATCTAGGCCAAGGGATGAGAGGACTCAGCCATAGAAGAAGGGGATGAACCAGCTGTAACAAGCTGGAGTCTATTCATCTAGCTACCTAACTACTTATAGTACTATGGATTGTGCACAGACCAGGTGCAGTACATGAGGGCAGGTCTAGCAGTAACTAGAGTGCAGCAAGTGTGGGATCACAGCTTACAGATGTGCAGCAGCTGTGGGAACTATCCCTGAGAAGACCATAATGACTGTAAGTAAGATATCTGACAAGATAAGATGTAAAAGATAAGATGAAGATCTAAAGAGAAACAATAAAAGAAAGAAATAATAATGGTAGAGAGTAAAGTCAGCAATAGGAGTCTGACACTGGGGACATATAAAACACTGGAGAGAGTGAGGGAGACCTTGGTACCATTGGGCAGGGTATGCTCTTGTGAACATGACCCTTGGCTCACACAAGCTATGGTTGAGCCATTTCCAATGGTAACATTGTAGAACAAAAGAGTTTTGTAGGTTGTGAAATCAGAATGTTGAGGGAATATGTGGTCTGTACATCCAGAATCCAACATCCAAATGCTGCAGCTGTTGTAGTAGCAAGTGTCAATTGTGGAGGCAGAAGACCAATGGTTTAAGGTAGTACCACCACCACTATTCCTGGGCCCTTTATCCTTATCCTTCCCCTCTTATCCAAGTGAGCCTTTACATCATCTGGCATCCCATGCAGTGTCCAACAGGTATCAACTGTGTGGTTTGGGTGTTTGCAGTGGGTGCAGAAGGACATGTTTCAGCATGAGGCCCCAGGAACTTGTTGGAATGCAGAGAGTGCAGATACAGGTTTGGAACATGCTTCTTCATCTAGGATCCTTCTGCAAGTATCCCTGAGGTTGAGGTGAGTGATGTCAGAGGATGCAAGAACAGAAGAAGAGAAATGGCCCCAGGATGAAGGGAGAGCATGGAGGAGTATTAAACACATCTGTTGCTTGCTGATGTCCACCCCCAAGGCAGCAAGACATTCCTGTGCAACAAGGAGGGTGTCAAGCTGTGACATGAGTGGTGAATGCATATTGTATTTGTAGGTGAGTAGCAATTGAAATTGAACAAACATAGCAACAGCTGATTGTTTGCCATAGACTCCCTTTAACAACTCCCAGGCTTGCTGTGCACAGATGTTATCAGAGGTGCAGCCTTCCTAGGCTGATGGACAGGGACATGTATGAGTACTGATCATTGTCAATACAGTGCACCTGCACAGGCTTGCCAATTACTATGCCTGGATATGGGTTTTCATGGGTGATAGCCAGTGATGATCACTAGGGACAGGGACAGGGACAGGGACAGGGACATTGGTAAGGAATGTTTGCAACTTATTTAACTATGTCTGATTCAGTTGATGTTGCAATGCAATAGGTCTTTACTTTTGTTGAAGTTGGGCAGCACAGCTAGGGGAAGCAAACACCATGACATAAATGAAGTAGGCATCAAGCCCAAAAACAGATTGAGATTGAGAGAAGGGCTAAAGCCCATCAGAACAAGAAGAGAGGGCACTACTGCCACATCTGTAAGATAGAGAATATGTGTACCAGAGGGTGGAGGGTTCACAGAAGACAGAGGGAGCTCAGCACATGCAGAAGTGCTGAGGTAAGACAAAGACAAAGTGAAGAAGATATAGTAAGAGCTAGATGGAGTTTAAGAGGAGCTCAAACCATAAAGAGAAAAGAAATACCAATAAGATGAGATAGAGATAAGTATACTTAATAGGTAAAACAGTGTGATCAGCATCATAAGGTAGTGAAAAACCAACAACTTTATAGCTAGAGAGATAACTGGAATTAATCTGTAGGTTGGGATTGATCTGTAAATTGGACTTGGTTTGTAGATAGATAGGGTACTGTTTCCTTTTATTTTCTGTTGCAACAACCTACATATACTTTCACAGATGATGCCCTATACCTTGGTGTTGCAACACAACAGGCCTTTACACTAGGGACAGGGATGGGACAGGGACAGGACAGGGACAGGGATAGGACAGGGACATTGGTGAGGAATGTTGCAACTCATTTAACTATGTCTGATTCAGTTAATGTTGCAATGCAATAGGTCTTTACTTTATAGCTGGAGAGGTAACTGGAATTGGTGATGTGTCAGCTGGAGAGATAATTGGAATTGTTCTATAAGTTGGGGTTGGTCTGTAGATAGATAGAGTACTATTTCTTTTTATTTTTTGTTCCAATAAGCTATGTATACTTTTACAGATGATACTGTTTAACTCAATCTTGCAATGCAACAGGTTTTTAAACTAGTGACGATAGTGTGACAACTTCTATGGTGATTCTGACCCCTGCTGTCATTTTCTTATTTCTTTTACATTCATTTATGATTCTCTTTTAGATATGATCTGATCTGATCTGTTTATCTCTTGTTCTTATCTCATCTCATCTAACCCTTATCTTATCCATTCCTTTATCTTATCATAGGGATTCTCAGGCATGTTGTGCATGTTCCCATGCTTACTGTGCATTGTAGCTTTACTTACCTGTGCTGAATATTTGTGGGTACACTACATATTTTCATTCAGCTTACCCTGCACACATATTATTTACATATCAATTACTATACCACATGTACACACTACATCTCATCTTGGACTGCTTCTCTATCTCACACAGGCCCTGCTTACCATACTGATATGACACACAACCCACATCTACTTTTAGCAGTCCTTGTACTTCACTCTTTCACTCTCCACATGAACCTTCCTTGTGTACACTACTTAAGAAGGTCCCCATATGATATAACTCCTCAGACAATCTCTTCACTGTCTGAGTGAGTATCCATACACTTCTACTACATCTTATTCTCACTCTAGCCCTTGCAGCATCTCTACTTCCTACTACCATGTGTGGCCACTCTTGCCTCACCTCACCACTTGCAGGTACATACACTATCTTAGATGATCTCTTCACTGTCTGACATCTCTACTTCTTACTACTGCATATGGCCACTCTTGCCTCACCTCACCACTTGCAGACATGTCACTGTTGTTGTCCCCATTAGGGGTTACCTATCTGCCTATCATGTTATATCATCTGGTCATGGTCATCTGCCCTAGCCTGTATGCACAACCTGCCCTAGTGTATTGTACCTGGTCTGTGTGTGTCCCATAGTACTATAGTAGGATAGTGTCTGAGATGAAAACCAGTGAGTAACAGATGAGGGAGTGGGGGAGCCAGGTTTAGTTCAAGTCAGAGTACAGGATTCTTGACCTAGTGTTAGGGTTTAACACTTATTGAAAAGGTCAAACACCTAAAGATGAGACAATGAGATCTCTGAGACAAACACAACAAAAGATATGAGAATGATGAGATTGATGAGACAGATATACAGGGGATATAGAAAGAGGTCAAGAACACTCCTATGCATCATAGGTATTGTTGGGGTTTACAGTGACATGTGACAGTGAATGCATGATAATGCAACAACACAAATAGTGCAAGGTGCTGCACAGACCTCTTGCTGGACTCAGGGACAATACAGACAAACCCTACTTTACAGAAAATTTTCTTTCACATAGTTTTTGTTGATTTTTATCTGCTATACAATGCTGGACATATTGTATGACTCTTCCCTTCCTTTTTCTTCTCTTCATAGTTTGAGCTCCTCCTTAACCTTATCTTGCTCTTACTATATCTACCTGTCTTCATCATTATACCACCTCAGCACTCATACTATCTGCTGAGGTAGGTTCTACTCTGTGCTCCTCTCTCTCTCTTCTATCTCTGACAATACCTACTCTATAGTGCTCTATCTTTCTACCCTCTGCATACTCTGTGTATACCTCATCTATCTCTCTAGTTATATAAGACATCTGGACTCTGGACCTCTTCTTGCTTTATCTACATCTTGGCCTATAAGGCTACCTCTGTCTCCAAACAGTCCATTTTGTTATGAGGCACTTGCCTAGGCACCTTGTAATGGACTTGTCTTTTTCTTTTCTTTCTCTTTCCTTACTTACAATAAGTGTGGTTTTATACTGCAGCTGAGGATACTTCAAATTTATAGTAAGGACTCTATCTCTTATCCTCTACAGTATTATAGTATTCATTTACTTAGCTGTGAGCATAGCTCCAAATACTGTAAAGCATCTTCATCCTTTTCCTCTTTCTTTATTTATTATAACATTTACTTGCTAAGGACTATCACTATACAATTAGCAAGGACTCATCCCATTTTGTCTCTGTTTATCTTTGTTTATCTCTTGTTCATTTCACACTTGTGGCTATTTTACTTAGCTTACTATGGACACATCTCAGGTCACATGACATCATTGATCAGTGAACCTTATTACCTGTACTATCTTTAGGACACTCAATTTTGTATAAGTACAGACAAGCCTGATGGTCTTAAACCCCAGTCTTGTCAACTTCACAATCTAGGGATTCTCCTACACTGCACTTGACCTAAGCTCACTACTCTCTGACCTCTAACTCTAAAGAACTAAGCCTAAGACCTCTAAGTCACTAAGCATTGCTAAGACATCTTAAGCTCATCACCCTGGATCCTTGTTAGTCATCCTCTTCATCACTATCTTGTTGATTCCACTCTTCATCATCATCAGGAACATTTACCAAGCATATCAAGTGCACAACAACTACCTTGTTACCAGGAGTATAGTTATCACAAACTTTCCCTAAGACTGTCCAATAGGCCACTCTTAGCACATTTACAATTTGTGATGTTGCCTATCTTTCAACAATTTTCTTTTCCCACAGTCTTATACAAAGAGACTGAGAATATATTCTCTTCTTTCTAAGCAACTTCCTTCAATAGGTATGACTTCTTATAAGCAAAGACAAAAGAAAGAATGATAAGGAGACA
The DNA here is from genome assembly GCA_003314395.1 of Albatrellus ellisii. Classification (NCBI taxonomy): domain Eukaryota; kingdom Fungi; phylum Basidiomycota; class Agaricomycetes; order Russulales; family Albatrellaceae; genus Albatrellus; species Albatrellus ellisii. The sequence goes on from QLPN01000967.1 coordinate 19,002, forward strand.
TACAGCACAATGTAAAACCATTGTTATAGGGTAGAAGACCTACCAAGAAGATCAGAAAAACAAAAAGAATAAGAGAATCCTGACAACACATAACTTCATCTTCACATACTAATCTCACAGTGTATTGTGATCAACACATGTTTGTGGTTGAATATTAATATTCAAAGCATCAGTTGGAGTACAATACACAGTGTGGGGAGGGTCTACTGGCTGCATACAGCATGCTTATTTTATCATACAGTTGCGCCGATTGCACCGATTGCATCCAGTGTAGCATCAGACCTGAGAATACTCCCCTCTGCAAACCCCGGAGGCGCACTTTTGACCGCATACACTAAGCTGCACCTTCTGGCGTGAGCCATGGCACCCATGCTACTCCAGACGAGACCCTGGATGCATCAGTCTATGGCACTACAGTAGTAGCTCACTTCTAACTGGAAACCCAGCCTGTAAACCTCACAGTCTGCAGATAGGTCAGTAAACCGATGGCTGCCTGCTCCTGTCCCCATAAACAGCACCATCTGGCCATAACAGGGTATGCATGTCTGATGCTGGAGTGACATGGGTTCAGAGACGATTGACTTCTTTGGGCACGTCATAGTAGAAAAATGACCATGGAGTACATGAAAGTCAGAAATGCATTGACCTGGACAACATATATCACATGATGGTTATGAACACTGGGCAGTGGTCGCATTCACATCTTGCATTACACAACGGAAACAAAATATTCAGTATATCAGATCACAGTGATGAAATGGAAGCAATTCAGTATGCTGTAAAACGTTTCATGTATTGTGACAACACTGCCATGTACAATGGCCCCCAACTACCAATCCAAGCAATGGCAAGATACAGTGCTATGGGAAGTAATTAGGTGCTTACGATCTAAATGCTGCATCCAAGACATCGTATCGCTGCTGCTATCACATAACAAGCTGCATATCTGAAACGAAGGAGCTGAATGACATGTCTGAGGATGAGTGAAAAGGAACAATGCTAGGGGATGTGGGCTGTGTATGGGATCCTCTACATACCTCCTATGAACGTGGTATGGAATGATCTGTGCACCCTGCTCCTCAGATATCGAGAGCAAGAAAAGTGCCACCAATTTTAAGGTTGGACAACTGATCGTCTGTGGTGTCTGCCACCTCAAACTCCCAGGCCATTGATTGAGTGCCAATATCATGGGTCTTCAACAGAATGCTAGTAGGAGTGTCCTGGTTCTGCTCAAAACTTGTGAGGGCTGTGAAAATCTTCAGTTTGCAATCAAAGGCAGGTTTAAAAGTCACCCTGCCCTTGAAGTTCTCTGAATGCATCCCTTGGATGATGCTGATGGAGATGCCATGAGCATTCAATGGGAATGCAATCCACTGTACCTGAGCATTATTGCGCTGATTGACAGGGAGATCTTGGGTATTCCAGATGTCAAAGTTGATGGTAAATCCAGTCTTATCAATATCTGTTGCGTATACTTTGAGATGACAGTGCTGCTTCTGTAAGGACCACCCAGTGAGGCCAACAAAGACTTTTGGAGGGTGTGTAAAGTGGTGGGAGAAACAGATTCATGAATGGATCCAATTGACGTCCTTGTGCACAAAAGACGACATAGATATGGTGTCAAAAGAACCAATCTGAAATAGGAAAGCAGTTGGATTGATCTACAACCAGGATATTTCTGAAATAATTTGGTGAGTATAGTAATCCCAGTAATTGTAGGATCCAGTGTTTCTTCTGATATATAATGTGGAGTTATTACTAGATGGGTTGACTGATCGCGGCATGCAAATGGAATGTGCTTCACCACAGAATGAATTCAAGCCTATAACGGTTGCCACTGTACTAGCAGAGTTGATTGCCACCTGGGTGTCACTTTTGTTGTTGCATCCAACTACCCCCACAGCATATGCTGTCTGAGGATATGCATCACAAATGAGAGCCATGGACCTGTTGGAAATTTGTATTTCCATTTCAAGGGCAGGGGCCAACAAAACATCTGTGAGGGTATATGGAAGTTCATGCACTAGTCCAATGGTGTGGCCCATCTCATGAAGAATGATTGCATGTGCAGTGGTGGGGTCAGTGTCACTCAAGATAGAGATATTCATTGTCGGCTGAGAGTCAGGAATGTATTGAGATCCAGAACCCATGTATGACCAGCATGCGTTGTTGTGCATGAAGGAGATGCGAATATCAGCTTTGCCAGAAGTGACCCATTCAAACTGGAGGTCCACATGGTCTTCCCAGGCAACAGCATGTTTCTTCACCTAGCAAAAAAGGTAGAATGTCATTAGCCATATGTTCTGTTCACACACTAGACCAACTTGGTGGTCATAAGCCCCATGCACCAAATTCTGGATATTTTTACTTCCTCCCAGGAAGTGGATGTGAAGTGTGACATGACTATCCCACAGATGATCATGACTCTTTTCTAGCAGCTGCCAGTTGTTGAGGTAGGTGTCGAGGCCCTTGAGTACATGTTTGGGTGCAAAGATCTCTGTGCAGAACAACTCGATGTTCTTTTTGATCTCAACAGCAGTGGATGGGATAGAAAGGGCTGGCAGAGTGCAAAAATGCTTGTTGGATGATGGGTTGTTGGCATGATCATGATCTGCACTATTGAGATTGAAATCACCTAGTTGCCCAATTGTTTACTTGGTGAGATACGTGACTTTAGCCAACATAACTTATGAACACCAAAGGAAATTGTCTGGGGAGAAGAGATCATAGAAATGCTTTCATCTGCCAGTGGTGTTGCCTCAATAGGCTAGAAGGAAGGAAACAATGAAAAGAAGAATGTATAAACATGTTTCCCTTAACTTACATTCTTCATCCCAGCTACAAGTTCGTCAACCAGGTGCTGTGCCTTTGCAATGTTGTTGGCACTCTCATCTAACAATCTGCTGATCTGTAACGAGATCTTCGCATTGGTATGGAGCATCTCCAACATGGCACAGTCGTTCACATCCCTTTTGGACAAAAGGCCCCTGAGGTCTGACTGTATCACCTTGTCTTTCTGTGTGAACATTGAAACCATGTTGATTAGCTGCTGTGTTTGTGAAGCCATCTGTTAGGAACCGATCTTTTTCCTTCTCCTTTCTCTCATTTTCCTTTTGTTGACATCTCTTACTTACTAATCTCCTCCTTCCTTTCTCGTCTTACTACTGTACATACACTACAACATTCACATACATAGATACACACGTCCTCTCTCCTTACAGACTATGGTCTGTGCACTACAGTAGATACTATAAGTAGACTGTAGTGTTCGCGCAGGTTATGACAGACAACACATATGATGGAGATTGCTAAGACGTATGACAGCATAGCTGCAGAAGTGATAAGTAGTTGTGGACAACAGAAGGTTGCCATAAGTAAGAGAGAGTCAGTGTCAGAAGATGATGACTAAGAGTTAGTGAGCTAACCTGCAGAAGTGATAAGTAGTTGTGGACAACAGAAGGTTGCCACAAGTAAGAGAGAGCTGCAGGATATGTGAGAGGGTATATAAGATGTAGATGGTAGAGGCACTCACTCAGTGTCAGAAGATGACAACTGAGGAGACATGGTATGGGAAGTTATCTTATATAGTATGTAGAGGTAAGGTTGGGGCAGAGACGTTATGTTGGAGAACAAGGATGCCCTTGTATGTGAGGGACGCGTGTTGACCAGAGTGTGAGTGGAGTGAGAGGTGATTGTAAATGATGGTAGTAGTTGTGATATATGGTATTGGAGGGAGATGCCGAACGAAAATATATAGACGTACATAGGTAATTTAACATGTAGTGCCATCACATAAGAATAAGAACTATTCCAGTTCCCTTCACACTTATGGCCTGTGTTTCACAGGTTATGGGCCCTGCCCAGGCCATTTGTGTCTCCCTCCTACTCACTGCTGTACTCATCTTTACTTTGATCAACTCTCACACCTACCTTGTACTCGCCATCATCTTTTCACAACTCTCAACTCCCTCACACACTGCCTCCATCCCTAAAATCAACATCATACTGGAAGGCACTGACAACTACAAACAATGGGCCAATATTGTCAAATCCACTCTCATCATCATGGGTATATGGTATACTATCTCAAAAGCACCCATTGTTGCTATTACCTCCACTGAAGACATCATGTTGGAAATATCCTTGGTATTTGTTCAGCTTCACTATACTTACTACTACATGTCTTCTTTACATCCCTACTAACGCACGTTCCATCACTTACTTAACCCACTTACATCACTACAACCATGTTTGTGTAGCACATACTACACCCCCACATACAACCCCGCATTTACACTCCACCTGAACTCAGTTCAGAGTGCACTACATATACTATGCCCCCACTTTCTGTAGCTCTATGGCATTATACAATATGTCATACCACGTCTCTCCACTCTGCGCCTTAATGTGCACCACTTACCACTATGCCTTAACTACCTGCTTCTTTCTCTTCCTTGTTGGCTCATACCTGTGCAAACACGTCGAGGGCAGACTACCCATTGTCACTGTTACCAATGCCAACCAGCTTGACAACTGGAACCATGACAACAATGTTGCAAAAGCCATCATTTCCATGCATTGTGGGCCACAGCCAGCGGCCATGGTAGCTGGCAACTCCATGACAGCGTGACACACATGGGAGGGACTCAAAGAAGTCTATGGGAAGCAAACAGTTATCACTGCCTTTGTTGACTTCCAAGCACTCTTCACTAGCAAATTCAACATCAATACACCCCTCACTCCACAAATCAATGCCTTAATCATCACTCAAGATCAACTCATTGCCTCAAGAGTTGAAGTTAGCAAACAAAACATGTGCTTCCTACTCCTATATGCACTACCACCCTCCTGGAGCTCATTCTCCTCCACTCTCCTTGCATCCTCTGATCTTGCCCATCTTGCCATTGGAAACATTCATGGTTGCATCTTGGATGAAGAAGCCTGCACCAAACCCTGGTCTGTGCTTGCAGCATTCACACCTGGCCACAGCACCCCTGGATGCCACAACACCTCCTTCTGTTCTCACTGCAAGTGGCACAACCATACCGTTGATACCTGCTGGATGCTCCATGGTATCCCAGCAGATGTCAAAGCTCATTTGGACAAGCGGGACAAAGACAAGGACAAAGGGGTAGGGACTGACGTACCTAGTTCTGTAAACACTATGTCTGCTGCATCTGCTTCTGAATTCGATGCTTGCTACTATGAGGGGCATGGGCTGTGGATGCTAGACTCCAGGTGTACTGATCACATCTTGCCTTGTTGGGAGGACTTCAACTCTTACACCAACACGTCTCTACAGTCAGTTGCCATTGGTAATGGATCTCTAATCCCCTGCCTTGGCCAGGGTGCCTGTGCACAGTGACATGAACTCCCAGACGGCATGCAAGTTTGCCTCTCCCTGTCAGGAGTACTGCATGTCCCTAGTGCTTCCAGTCACTTCCTCTCTGTTAGCAAGCTCGACACTCTTGGTTTTTGCATCACATATTACAACAAATGCTGTGAAATCTCCAAAGACAGGCGAGTGTTTAGCACAGGCTTCCTCAACAAAGGCATGTACTGGGTGTCACTGTTGCCCACTCCCTCCCTTAATGTGCTAGCTCACCCCTCTCTGTGGCTTTGGCATGAATGCCTGGGTCACCTCTCTGAAGAAGTTGTTTGCCACATCTGGTCTTCTCAGCTGTCTGGTTTCACATCACCTGCACCCTCCACCTCATCTCCCCCTTGCCCTGGCTGTCTGCTGGGTAAGTTCCCTCACTCACCTTTCCACATATCTCGTTCACATGCCACATCCTGTCTCAGGCTCATCCACTCCAACCTCATTGGTCCTGTTGGTACAGCCTCTCTGGGCTCTCACCACCTGTACTTCATGACTTTCCTTGATGATTATTCAGGTTTCAGTATGGTCTATTTTCTCCAGTGGAAGGATCAATTCTCAGGTGCCCTCGACCACTACCTCACCCATGTCCACACACTTTTTGGCAGATGGCCTGCTTCCATGCATATGGACCATGGATGGGAGTACCTGGCAAGCTCTGTTTCTGCCCTCCTGCGTGATCGAGGCATCAAGCACCAACTCACCATCCCATATTCTCTGCAGCAGAATGGACAGGCTGAGCACTGGAACCACTTGATTCTGGACTGGGTGCTCAGTCTCCTTCATCATGCCAGTTTGTCCTCTGGTTTCTGGGAATATGCTGTACATACTGCCATCCACATGTACAACCTCTCGCTGTCACATCACTTGCACTGGGAGACTCCCCAATCTCTCTGGTCACCTAGCCCCTCACCCCTGACATCACGCACCTTCACATTTTTGGTTGTAAGGCCTGGGTCAAGTATCTGGATCATCAGTGTCCTAAGTTGGGCCCCAAGGCTTGGCCACTCATGTTCATGGGGTACAAGTCTGGGACCAAGGGCTGGCTCTTCTGGGACACATTGTCCTCTCACTGTGTCATGAGCAGGGACACTGTCTTCAAGGAAAACATCTTCCCATCCCTCAATGTGGCCTCTGCACCCACAGTCCTTGACATTTTTCTGGCACCTTCTTCCTACCCACCTCGCAATAGCAACTCCAACACCTCTGGCTCCAACAATGAAGGCTCTGATGGTGTTAGCTCCAGTGATGATGGCAGGGATGATGACATCGATGGCACACCTGCCATGGTCCTTGTTCCTGTTGCACCAGTGCCTCCTCTTGTGCCTGCTGCACCAGAACCTGTCCCTGTTGACAAGGCACCTGTGATACCTCCTCATGCCTCTGTGCCCACCTCTCTGCCTCTGCATGTCCATGCTCAGCAGTCTGAGTGATGCACCCATGATCTTGGCCCCCCTGCTTCGCCACCCTGGCATGGGCCATCTGAGCCATTGCCCAGTCGTCAATGGCCTCCTGTGCACCTCATTGATGACAATTATCCCATTCCCTGTCACTCACAGCATGTCACTCATTGCCTGACCCATTTTCGTGATAGCACATATGGGCCCCACGAGTTTGTCAATATCCTTGGCAAGGGGGGGCAGTCAGACAGCAACAACAACATTTTCACCACTCCTCGCAGCACACCCTCTGTGTCTGCCATACTTTTGCATGCCCTATCATGTGACCCTCTTACCTTGAAGCAAGCCATGTCTGGCCCTGACTCCGACATGTGGCTGGCAGCCTGCAATGAGGAACTTTCCTCACTCAATGACCTCCAGACATGGGAACTAGTCAACCCTCCACCAGGCCACAACATTGTCAGCAACAAATGGGTATTCAAACACAAAGCAGATGGGAGGTATAAAGCCCACCTTGTCGCCAAAGGTTTCACTCAGATCCACGGAGTAGACTACAATGAAACTGCTAAGAGCGGCCTATTGGACGGTCTTAGGGAAGGTCTATAGTGTTACTCCTGGTAACCAAAGTTTGGGTATGTGCTTGATGAAGGTAATAGAGATTCCTGATGACGATGAGGAAGGGGATCAACGAGATAGTGATGAGGATTATTCCTCCAATGATGATACGAAGATCCAGAGTGACAAGTGTAAGAGGTTTTAGCGACGTTTCAGTGGCTTAGAAATCTTAGACTTAGTTCTAGAGGGTGAAGCGAGATTGTGACGAGCTTAGGTCAAGTGCAGTATAAGGAGAATCCCTAGATTGTGAAGTTGACAAGACTGGGATTTAAGACCACCAGTCTGTCAACTATTTATACGAAACTAGCGATCTAACTATAGTAAAGTTACGCAGTAATGCGCAGTAAGTAAATGATAGTGCGCAGTAAAGTGCAGTAAGTACACGTCTGTGTGATGTAAGTGGCTCAGCCACAAGCGCGAAACGAACATGAGATAAACAAAGGTAAATAAAGACAAGAGAAATGAGTCCTTGCTAATTGTATAGTAATAGTCCTTAGCAAGTAGATGTTATAATAAAGAAAGAAAGACAAGGGGAAAAGATAAGTCTAATATAGTACTTGAAGCTATGCTCACACTTAAGTATGTAAATACTTAAGTACTATAAAAGAGAAAAGGAAAGAAAGTCCTTACTAAGTAAAGTGGAGCTAAGCTCACACTTGTAGTAATGATACTACACTTTACTATAGTAAGTAAGATAAAAGAAAAAAGAAAAAAGAAACACGTTACGAGGTGCCAAAGCAAGTGCCTCGTAACAGAAACCTTCTCTCTGGTAGCATGCTTTGAGTCCCTACGCACCCTCCTAGGGATAGCTGCACTAGAAGACTGGGAAGTACATTCCATGGACGTCAAATCAGCATTTCTCAATGGAGACTTAGATGAAGAGATCTACATGGAGCAACCCCAAGGATTTGTCACACCAGGGTCCAAAGGAAAGGTCTGTCATCTTTCAAAAGCGATTTATGGTCTAAAACAAGCATTGTGACAATGGCACCACAAGATGCATGGATCATTACTCAATTTATCCTTCACATGCACCTACTCCAACTCAGGCATCTATGTCTCCACCTCTTCCTCCAAACCACTCATCATCATCCTCTATGTCAACGACATCACTATTCTAGGAGGATCCTTGGCCAAAGTAGAAGCCTGCAAGAAGCAGCTGAAGACGCTCTTCCAAATGACTGACTTAGGTGAAATCAAATCCTATCTTGGCCTACACATCACCAGGGATTGACCCAATTGCTCACTGGAGATTGACCAAGAAGCCTACATCAGTGACCTCCTTGATTGCTTCCACCTTGATCAATGCAACGCAACTCTCACCCCTTTACCTCCTGGGTCTACCCCCATGAAAGCAGATAGCGACTACATTGCTGATCACTCCCTTCATACAGAATACCAACAACTCATCGGATCCCTCCTATATGCCACTATTGTATTGTGCCCAGACATTGCCTTTGCCGTCATGAAGCTCTCCCAGTTCCTATCCAATCCCCTCCCTTCACATCTCTCCCTAGGGCATCATGTCCTCCATTACCTCAAAGGCACCATACACCACCATCTACACTATGGAGGCCGAGATGATACTGGAATCATGGGATACTCCAACTCTGACTGGGCAGCAGACAAGGATGATAGGAAGTCAATTGGAGCATACATCTTTCTGCTTGGAGGAGGGGCTATCGCATGGTCATCATGGAAGCAACACACTGTATCTCTGTCTTCCACAGAAGTGGAATACATGTCTCTTTCACAGACTGCCGCTCAAGGGATGTGGTTACACTCCCTGTTGCGTGAAATAGGTTTTGGTTTTCCCTCCTCACTGCTGCTGTATGGAGATAACAAAGGGGCTATCGACATAGCCACAAACCCTGTGGTCACTTGAGGGATGAAACACATTGACATACGACACCACTACATTCATAATTGCATCTCTTCCAAACCCATTTCTGTTCATCATCTTCCTTCCTCTCATGTTGTTGCAGATGTCCTTACTAAGTCACTTTTTCTTCCTCTCTTTGCCTCTCACCGCTCTAACCTTGGCCTCATTGAGTGTATTCCCAGTATGGGGGGGTGTTGACATCTCTTACTTACTAATCTCCTCCTTCCTTTCTCGTCTTACTACTGTACATACACTACAACATTCACATACATAGATACACACATCCTCTCTCCTTGCAGACTATGGTCCATGCACTACAGTAGATACTATAAGTAGACTGTAGTGCCATCACATAAGAATAAGAACTATTCCAGTTCCCTTCACGCTTATGGCCTGTGTTTCACACCTTTCTTTCCTTTTCAGGCAGACCTCTTGTAATACTATGCATGTCCGGTCTTACACTGAACTGTACAAGTATATGGGCGCAACCCCATAGCAATGATACCTGGTGTGTTCCCTCATCTCCCCCCTTCTTCTTACCCTCCCTGTCTATTACCAGGTTACTACTTAAAAGGTCATTACAATGTATGACAGGGATCATTCTTGACCTCCTGTACCCCTCCCCTGTAAACTCGTCTTGTCTCAGAATCACCCTCCATTGTCTTTCTCAGAGTCTCAGTTCCTCAGTCATAGGTGTTCGGCCACCACACATGCTGAATCCTAACACTAGGTCAAGAATCAATCCTCACTCCCTGTAAAGACTCACCCTGGCACCCCCGATCCCACACCCCTTGCCCATAGGGTTTAGGTTTAGCCCCAAACAGAACATCATCCTTTTCAGAAATCTCCCAGTTGAATACCTCAGTCGTGATACTTGGAGGATCACTGGTACTGACAAGTACCTCGAAAGCAATAGTAAAACCTCAACAGACCCCTCATTCCCAAACATACAGCCTTACCACCTTGACCTCTCCACCTCCATTGCCACCAACACCCCACTCCCCAGAAGCATCCTGACCACCCTGAGAATAACCACCAGTACCACCCCCCTTCCGACTCCCTCGGGAACATTACCATTTCATGGAAGTTCCTCATTCTACCCCCCCTTACCACCTAGTCCCACCCTGAACCCAGCAATGTCCACATCTACCCCCTGCTTACTGAAAATCAACAAACCCCCTGAATATGATGGCTTGAGAAAGGACTTTCAGAGTTTTTACCTGTCATGTCAAAAATATCTCATTGCCCATGCTGACCTGCATCCCTTGGACAGCCAAAAAATCCTCTTCATACTATCTTTTATGACCAAAGGAACAGCAAAGGCCTTCAACAATTGTTACTCACTCAAAAACTTCAAAAAACCTCCATACCCCTTATATGCCAACTTTTTGACAGAATTGAAAAAGACCTTCAATGATCCACACAAAACCAAACACACATACACTGAGTTATGAGCTCTCAAACAGAAAACCACCACAGTCAAAGAATACAACGCTACCTTTTTAGCCCTGGCCTATGAGGCCAGGATCGTTGACAATGAAACCAAAATCGACTACTACAAACAAGGCCTCAATTCCACCTTATGTGACAGGATATACAATGGAGATCTACCCACTACTTTTGAGAAGTGGATGGAGTGCACCATTCAGCTGGATGTCCAATGGAGATCCAGACAGGAACAGAAGAAGTTACATATCCCCACCCTTTTCCCTCATACACCCAATACCCCCCAATGCAATCCAAACACCATGGACATCGACAGGACCCGTTCAATTTCTAATGAACAGCCTAAACTCAAGAAGCTTACAGATGAAGATCAAGAGAGGTTATGAAAGGAAGGAAAATGCTTCGCATGTAGACAGAAGGGACATATGGCATCTCAGTGCCCCTCGAAGCAGGCAAAACCTCAGATCTGGACAATGGCAGAGGATTTATTGTTCAACACATCTGACCCTGCCGTTCCATTACCCCCACCTTTGGCATCCCACCGATCTTGGGTAAATCCTACCCTCAATCACAATGCTGAACAAAAGGCCCCAAGCCCACCTGCCTATGACACCAAAGAAGTCTGGCAACTTTATGAATGCATTCGCACAATGTCAATGGAAGGCAGAAGGGCATTGACGGAGTTATCAGAGGATTTTTGAAGGGTTCTGAATTCCATATGCAACTCAGAACCACCATCATGTACCCTGACGATATGTTAAGAAGCACACTATCTCCCAACTCCTTTTCCATCCCTGTTGTGCTCTCTAACCCGTCACAAAGTCGTATAATCGAAAGAAGGGCCCTTATTGACAGCAGGGCTACTAATAACTTCATCAACATTCATCTTGTGGAAAAAGCCAAACTCCAACAACTACCATTACCCAAGGAATGTACTATCCAAAATGCTGACAACATGGAGAATATACTAGGATGAATCAAGAATGAGGTTGAGCTTCAAATGCAGATTGGCACTCATCTCAAAATCCTCCATTTCTATGTGACAGAATTAGGCCATGACAACGTTATACTAGGGCATCAGTGGCCTGCACATCATAACCCTGAAATCAACTGGTGCAAAAAGCAACTAAAACTCTCTCAGTGTCACCCATCCTCAATCTGCATGAAGAAACACATTGCCTGGTCCTGGGGTATCTGTCTATCGGCGGGACTCCCTCTTGAGCATGGTGATCAAGTATACATGGGCTTCTTCAACGAGGAGAAATTATGCCAGACCACTCACATTGAATCTGACTCCCCTATTCCCCCCCATTTTCATCAATTCCAGTCCATCTTCAATGAGACTACCTCTCACACATTACCCCCACTATGAGAATGGGACCATGCCATCGACCTCAAACCAGACGCAGTCCCAACAAATAACTGCAAGATATACCCTCTTAACCCCACAGAACAAGAGGCACTAGATGCCTTCCTACAAGATATGCAAGGACAAGGGTATATCTGACCATCCAAATCCCCTTTTGCATCCCCCTTTTTCTTCATCAAGAAAAAGGATGGCAAGCTTTGGCCAGTCCAAGATTACAGACAACTAAATGCCTTGACGATCAAGAATCAATACCCCCTCCCCTCAATATCCGATATCATCAATAAATTGAAGACAGCCAAATACTTCACTAAGTTCAACATAAGGTGGGGATACAATAATGTATGGATAAAGGAAGGGCATGAATGGAAAGTGGCCTTCAAAACCAATCGTGGCATGTTTGAACTGTTGGTGATGTTTTTCAGACTTATGAACTCTCCCACAACCTTCCAAGCAATGATGAACTCACTATTTAAAGATCTTTTAGATTCAGGAAAGGTTTTCATCTACATGGATGACATCCTAATTGCTACAGCTACCAGGGACAAGCATGACAATTTAGTCAAAAAAGTCCTCCAACAGCTCCAAGATAACCATCTATTCCTCAAACCAGAGAAATGTTCCTGGCAACAGGAGGAAGTTGAATACCTAGGACTGATCATCTGACCAGGCTATATTGCTATGGACCCACAAAAGCTAGATGGTATCCAGAATTGGCCAACACCCACCAAACTAAAAGAAGTTCATGCCTTCCTTGGGCTTGCAGGATTCTATCATTGTTTTATATGAAACTTTTCACAACTAATGAGACCGCTGCACGACCTCATGAAGAAAAACCAGGACTGGACTTGGGGAGACACCCAGCAATGTGCCTTCAGTACATTGAAAGAGAAATCCCTCTCATCCCCCATCTTGTTGTCCCCTGATGTGCAAGCCCCCTTCTGACTAGAATGCAATGCATCAAAAGCAGCCTGTGGGGGCATCTTGTCACAATGAGGTGATGATGGACTATGGCACCTGGTTGTGTACATGTCCAAATCATTCACAGAAGCAGAGTGGAACTACAACATCTACGACCGAGAACTGCTTGCAATCATCAAGGCCCTTGAAGAGTGGAGGCACTACCTAGAGGGGGGTCCTCACACAATTGAAGTACTATCAGATCATAAAAACCTCAAGGTCTTTTGGGAGGCCTGCAAGCTGTCCAGACAGCAAGCACGGTGGGCCCTTTTCTTAACATGTTTTGACTTTTGCATTCTCCACGTACCTGGTAACAAGGCAGGGAAACCGGATGCACTATCCCACCAACCTGATCATAATCCAGGAGACAACAATAACGAAGACCAAACCATCCTGCTGAACACATTGTTTGTTAAACCGATGTCCACCACCATCAAAGACACAGACTACTTCAGAGGCATACAAGATTGTAGCAACTGGGATGAGGAAGTCCTGGACATAGCTAGGATCCTACAAGCTCACAGCTCACATCCTGCAAAGCCGGGATTACAGAAACATTGGACAATAGGACCAGGAGTCATCTATTATTCTAACAGGCTTTATGTGCCCAAAAGCCCAACATTGTGACAACATATCATCCATGACCATCACACACCCCTTTCCATGGGCCATCCCAGTCAGCTCAAAACCCTCGATATGATCCAATGAAACTTTTGGTGGCCAAAGATGAAGCAACTCATATTCGATTTCGTAGACAGATGTCCAGTCTGTCAACAAAGCAAAAATCTTCCCAATCACCCCCTCATCCCCCTTGTTCCAATTACTGCTGACCCCCATGCACTCCCCTTCTCTACAGTCGCTATGGACTTTATTACACAACTCCCTACCTCTCATGGCTATGATGCCATCACTGTCCTTGTCGACCATGACATCACAAAGGGGATAGTGTTAGCGCCCTGCTCATCTTCTGTTACTGCAGAAGAAACCACACGACTGTACCTTGACCACATATGGAAAAGATTTGGACTACCGACAAAGCTCATCTCTGATCATGGGACCCAATTCACAGCCTGAACTGCCAAAGAACTGTGTCATTTACTGGGAATTCAGCAAGCCATGTCAACCACTTACCATCCCCAGACAGATGGTCAAACAGAATGCACAAATCAAGAACTGGAACAGTTCCTCCAGATGTTCTGCTCGGCCTGACAGGATGACTGGATGACACTCCTCTCCACTGCAGAATTTGCCCATAATAATCGCCACCACTCCACAATCAAAGAGACCCCCTTCTTTGCACTCATGGGATATCATCCCCGCTCTATTGCCTTCTCATTGTCTGCTTCCTCAATCCCCTCTATCTCCCAATGACTCCATCTGTTATTGCAATTGCATAAGGAACTAATAGCCACCCAGTCTCTGGCTCATCACATGTGGAGGAGCCCCACTTCCTTCCCACATTATCATGTCGGGGATAAGGTGTGGTTAGAAGGGAAACACCTGTCACAACCATCCCCCTCCCTCAAACTAAGCCCCAAGTGGTATGGCCCATTCATGATCAATGCAGTGATTAATCCAGTCACCTTTGGTCTCACACTACCCCCCACTTGGCACATCCACCCTGTCTTCCACACATCGCTCCTCTCCCCTTATCATGAAACATCCACCTTTGGCCCCCATCATTCATG
>QLPN01000967.1:33764-54024 GCA_003314395.1 Albatrellus ellisii
TGGAGAAGAGCACACAGAGATTGAATCAATCCTCCAATCATGTAACTACCACAATCAACTCCAATATCTCACTCACTGGAAGGGTTATCCCTCTACGGAGGATGAATGGCTGTCACACCACAACCTCAAGCATGCCCCCCTTCTCCTCTTGGCATTCCACCATCTTCACCCCTCCACCCCAAAGCCCCTCTCTATTTGCCTCCCCCCACGACCCCCTTAAAAGGGGGGGTGAATCATCCCAATAACTCACTCTTTTTCCACTGCTCCTCACCCCCCTCCCCTTGACACATGCCCCCAGTCCTATGCCCCTTAGTCCTCTGCTACTTGACCCTTATTCTCCTTATCTTCGCCTGGTACAACATATGTATCGCCAATCTTACCCAACAAAACTAAAACCAACATGTCCCAGCCCCCTTCTCCCCCTGCCCTTTTCATCCCATTTTTGCCCCCAGCTAGTGCCCACCCTTCCCCTTCTTCATCAGTGCAATACCTAATTGACCACCCGAACCACACTCCACATACTACCCCTTCCCCAGTCCTAGACTACTATGGTTCACCACCCCCATCCCTGCATTGCTGCATATATCCCACCTTCCCCAACCTCCCATTCCACCTCCAGTTTGATTTCCAACCAGACTTGTACAACTGCTTCAAACAAATCTTCCTATTTCTCAACTCCCTACCATTCAAGGGAGTTGAAGAAAATGTGTTACTAGCCACCCACATTGCTCTTCAACATGACATATCAGTGTTATTCTGCTCTCTGTGCATTTCACCCAATCATTCCCCACCCCCATTTGTACATCACCTACAACCCCCTCCACCAACCCAACTCCAAAACCTCCCCCACAATTTCTTGTTCACATGCTTACAACAATTCCATCTGTCACCAGACCCTACCCTACCTCTCCCCAACATTGACTTAGGAGGGGACCCACAAGAATACGCAGCCACTGACGAATACCCACTCACACAGTGAACTGCCTGACACCAGTTTGAGCCAAGACATGACCAAGATGTCTCTGAGACCTTCATGCATTTACTCTTAACCCTAAACCTGACCATCCGTGTCGACCACACCCTGCACCATCTCACAAACGAAGGCATCACAGCCAATATTGATAGATACCACACCTATTATCAATGCATCCAAACTCTGGAATCCTTCCACCGTCACTTTTTGACCCTCCTTAGTCAACGACAGTGGGAGTTTGCTGAGATTGCAAACCAGCTGGTCAACTCGGAGGCAGAAGACTGCCTATGACCACATCTTGCTGCCACCTACTTCGTCACAATCCCAGGATCCCCCCCGCTGCCTATACCTCATCCACTACCCCCAGTCAACCCCCAGGTACAGCAGATCTGTGGAGGAGCAATTGAAACACAAGGTCACTCATCACACCAACTACAAATGTGCTGGAATTGCCACCAAGCAGGTCACCTCCATTGACACTGCCCCATCCCTCAAATCACTCTGTTCACATCCATATTTACTCATAACTGCCACCACAGCCCTCATCAAGGGACACACATGTCGACTTGTCTCTACTGCATCAAATGTGGACGACCAGACACCCACTTAGCAAGTTGTAATCAAGGTGCGACAGAAGCCCGCCAATTAGCAGCAGAGACGTATAACTATGAAGAGAACAACGCGGACGCATATGACTAGTGGGTTTTCGAGATGAAAATGGTAGTGAGGGGCTGATGTTAGGAACTGATCTTTTTCCTTCTCCTTTCTCTCCTTTTCCTTTCTTTCCTTTTCAGGCAGACCTCTTGTAATACTATGCATGTCCAGTCTTACACCGAACTGTACAAGTATATGGGCGCAACCCCATAGCAACAATACCCGGTGTGTTCCCTCATCTCCCCCCTTCTTCTTACCCTCCCCATCTATTACTGGGTTACTACTTAAATGGTCATTACAACGTACAACAGGGATCATTCTTGACCTCCTGTACCCCTCCCCTGTAAACTTGTCCTGTCTCAGAATCACCCTCTGTTGTCTTTCTCAGAGTCTCAGTTCCTCAGTCATAGGTGTTCGGCTGCCGCATGTGCTGAATCCTAACACCATCTTTGTTTGCCATATAACATGGGTTTCGAGCGTGTGTTCTAGAGCAGCCTTTTCACTGCCGAGCTGCGATATCATGTTGCTTAAGCTTTGCTGGCCATGGAATACTTGATCTGCGAAGGAGGCCATATCATCCAGAGATGACAGGGTGCTCATATGAGACTGCGTCATCATAGGGGAGGACATGTCGAAAGGTATGAAATGATCTACAATGACATTAGTTTCAAGGGGGCATAGACAATATGAAAACCAAGACAGTCAAGCTTGCTGACAGAGAGAAAATGCCCAGATGCACCAGGAATGTGGAGCACTCTGGAGAGAGAGAGACTGTGCTTCCATCTGGCAAGGTGTATTGTTGTGCACTGCTGCCCTGTCCCATACAAGCTATAGATGACCCATTCATGACAGTTATGGTTCAAAAGGAAAGTGTCTCATATGACAAGAAGTTGCTGGGAGATGTGATCTGTGCAACCAGAGTCCAGCACCCACATGCTGGACCCATCAACATAATAGCAAGCATCAAATTGTGGAACAGAGGAGGCAGACAATGACAGGTGATTTAAACTAGTAGCTCCCCCAGGCTACCCCTTACCCTTATCTTTATCCTTCCCCATCCTAGCCTTGATGTCATCCAGCATTCCATGTAAAGTCCAATGAGTGTCAACAGTATGGTTGTGGCATTTGCAGTGGGTGCAGAATGAGGAATTGCACTTCCCAGGCACAGAGTTTTGCTGGAAAGTGGAGAGTGTGGTGCACAGTTTAGTTCTGGCTTCTTCATTGAGGATGCAGCTGCAGATGACTCCAATCAACATATGTTTGAGATCAGACAAGGTGAGTAGTGCAGAGGAGAATCCATGCTAGGAGGGAGGAAGTGCATGCAGAAGCAAGAAGCACATGTTCTGTTCACTGACCTGTATGCCAGAGGCTATGAGTTGTTCTTGTGCAATGAGAAGGGCATCAATTTGAGGTGAGAGTGGTGAGTGTGCATTATATTTGCTGGTGAACAAGGACTGAAAATCAACAAACACTGCTATTGCAGATTGCTTCCCATAGACCTTCAACAACCCTTCCCAGGCTCTCCACAGTCATGGCATCACATGCCACCATGGAGGATGGTTGAGGGCTGCAGTTCATGGAGATAATGGCTTTAGTGATGTTGTTGTTGTGTTTCCATGTGTTGATGTCATCTTGGTTGGTGACAAACTGTTGGGGAAGTCTGCCTTCAACATCTCTGGTTTGAGTGATAGGGGTGACTGGTGGTTTAGAGATAGTATACCAGATACCCATGATGATAAGAGCAGATTTCATGATGTTTGCCCATTGGCAATAGTTGTCCATTCCTTTGAGTATGATATTGATTTTGGGGATGGAAGTGGAGTGTGAGGGACAAATGATGTATGCAATGATGAGGACAAGGATGAGGTGAGGATGTAAGTTGAGAGTTGAGAGTGCAAAAATAAGAGTATGGAGCAGAGGGAGTAGAGATACACAGATATCCCAGGCAGGGCCCATAACCTGATGAGCACAGGCCATGTGCAAGAGGTGAACATGACAAGTTCTTATTGTCACATAGGGATAGTGTACTTGACTTATAGTAACTGTAGTAGTGCACAGACCAGTGTGACAAGTAGGGCTTGACATGTGTATGTGTATGCACAAGAAGATGAAAAAGGAAGGAGTACCTTAGTAAGTAACCATTTGTCAACAACAAACAGATCTCCCCCACCTGCTATACAGATGCTTGTGGGCTTCTGTGCAAGTTCAAGGATAAGAGGAAGGTGAAGAAATGTGTAAGGTAAGGGCAGCTGGCTCCTAGACTAGAACACATAATGGAAAGGAAGATGATGATATTAGGACTGTGTAAAACAGAATAGCAGTGGGCTCTGAGTAGCATGGTATCTCCATGATAGCTCTTCTGGTTGCACTCATAGCTGGAGAGGAGGGGCATGCCCCAGACTCCTTAAATAATGTAGTCAGGTATGTACTGTCAGGCATGTACTGTCAGGCTGCTATTATTCTCTTTATTTTTCTCTTCATTTGTCCTATTTTTCTTATGTCTCTATTGCTATAGATCTTACAATTGCTCCTGATCTATTGAAGTGATTCCCACAGTCATGTATTCCTTTTGTTCATCTTTATTGGCTGATGATGTGTATGTCATCCAAACCCTGATCAGCCTGCTTACAAGCTAGTTATGACTGTTTTTCTCATTGTTACTGTGGAATCTTTCTAATTGTTCTCACCCTGACTGCAGAGTGCTTACTCATTGTTCTCACAGTTGCTGCACTTATTATGCAGCACTTACATGTCTCCTCTATTATTAGATATGACATCATTCTCTTTGTTCTCATACTTTGGCCCTATAGTGTATAGCTTGGTCTGTGCACTGTCTCCAGTACTGTATATACTGTAGTTCACTTAGTGTTTTATCCCCAGTTCTGATTGTCTGGGATATCTGCTAGTGTTAGAATGTGCAATTGCCAAAATAATGACTTGGCTTGGGATCAAACCAATGACCTCCTTACTCCATGTGGGTGCTCTAACCACTGAGCTACCAGGCCTTGTCTAAGTGAAGTGCTAGTAGCATGATGTGGAGCTGTCATGACTACTGTAGAGTGTAACTCTGCTATGAAAGTATTGAAGCTCTGTTATGAAGTGTAGTAGCACATGTACAGGGTCGGGTATTTGACCTTAACTCCAACAACTAGGTGCAGTAGCTTCCTAGCCTTCTATTGTCTTACTTTTACTGATTATATATCTGGGATATCTGCTAGTTGAAGCACAATTGCCCTTTTGTTTGTTTTAGGCTTTTCTTCAGTTGTTCAGCTTTGACATTAGTGTTGGCCTCACATGTACATCACTCCATCTTGGAGCTTTGTCCCCTTTGGCAGCATCCACATAGGAAGTGGGTATTTTAGTAAAGTAAGTAGTAGACATCATATTGTACTATGCACTGCCAGATTGTTTGGGTGTGTGGCTGTAAAATGTTTAAGGAACCTAATATTACATCTTAGATTGTCAGTAGCCTGCTTGCAGGTCTTACACCATGATTTGTCTCCCCTCTCCCATCTATGAGACTGGAGTCTGCATATATCCCTTGAAGGGAGACTGGGTGCACTCAACTAATAGTTCACACTAAAAGAGGAGGATATCCAGCCATAACTAGCTGGGGTATATTCAGCTATACTAAGAAGACCTATATACTCTAAGTAAAGGTGCACGGACCAGCGCGCAGTACTACAGGGCAGGCTCTACAGTACAATACTGCAGTAAGCTAAGGTACCATGCAGCTACCTCATGGTATGACCTCATAGTCTAGAACGTAGCGACTGTAAGTGAGATCTGATAAGGATTAGATAAGATAGATGAAAGAGATAAGATCTAATCTAATCAGATCATCAAAAGAAACATAAAAGAAATGAAAATAATAAAGTGCTAAACGCTTCAAATATGAAGCCTGACACCATCCAAGTTAGAAGGCAAAAAAGTGCTATCCATCCATCCTCTCCCACATCCACTAAATCCAAGAAAGTACACACACCTCATAGGTTGCATTTATAGTTGTGTTGCATCTGCATTGTGTTTTGTTCACATTGCATTTTCTTCTGTCACATTCTTGTCTGCATTATTTTGTCGGTTTTTTCATTACCTTATGATGCTGATCACACTGTTTACTTATTAAGTATACTTATCTCTATCTCATCTTATTGGTATCTCTTTCTCTTTATGGTTTGAGCTCCTCTTAAACCCTATCTTGCTCTTACTATATCTTCTTTACCTTGTCTTTGTCTCACCTCAGCACTTCTGCATGTGCTGAGGTGAGTATCTCTTCTACCCTCTTAGCTCTCTTCTGACATACCTGCTCTATGCAGCTCTCTCTTTCTTCTGTGTACCATCTACCATCTGGTACACATCTTCTCTCATCTTACAGTCATGCATGACATCTGGTCTCTGGTCCTCTTCCTACTTTAACCTACATCTTGGCCAACAAGGCTGCCTCTGTCTCCAAACAATCAATTCACTGTTTATGACACTGCCCATCTTTTAATATATTTTGCATTGTGTTGTGTTCTGTTTGCATTATCATTGCATTTACCACATTGCATTTTGTCATATCTCCCTACTATCGCCCATTTGCATCATATCATCATATTGCTCTATAACAACTAAGTCTTCACCTTCAGTGTCTAGAGGATCTTATGGCTTGCACCCCTCAGACATTGTTGTGGTTGTGATTGTGATTTCCCCTGACCCTGCAGCAGCACCTATCAAGGCTGCCAAGGGGACAAAGCTCCAAGACAGAGCAATGTACATACCCAACTACAGTATATAAGGAGACTGGGGTGTGCCCCTCCTCTCCAGCCATGAGAGCAACCAGAGAGCTGTTGACATGTGTTTTTGCTCTTTGCTCCAGCACCCACTGATGAGCATCACACACACATAATGCCAGAAAATGACCATCAGCAACATCAGGCAAACACAGCAACATTAACATGCTGCATGTGACAATCATCCACAGCCATGCATTTGTTTAGGCACCAGACTATAGGACTGGGTTTGGCCAACAAGGAGCAGGATTGATAAGCTGCATAGGCTGAGATGCAGTCCATAGAGTCACAAGTCACAAAGTCAGCAATTGGTGTGATTAGTGCTTTTCCCATTTTGCTCATCCATTATAGTATGATATTTCATTTGTTCATGTCCAGACCCCACCTCATTTCAAATATCCCTATGATTGACCCTACATTGTAAATTTTCTGTGTTGATTTATTGTGCTCCAGCCTTGGAGCTAGACTTGTATTTAGATGGCACACCATCCATCAGAAATGAACAGATTTTCCCCACCCATGATTTGACTTCCCTTTCCTGTCCAAGCCTGTTTGTGAAAAAGTGCATTCTGATCTTCCCTCCATGTATCTCACTATCAAGAAAGTATGCATTCATAGGTTGCATCTATTATTGTGTTGCATTCCCCATTGCATTGCATTCTCTATTGCATTCTCCCTTGCATTGCATTGCATTCTCTTTATCTTGTCATATTGCCCATTTGTTGCTGAAGTCACATTCACTTTTGTTGCCCCAGTCACATCACACTATCATGCATATTGCTCTTAACTACTAACTCTCTCTACCTTGGTGTCTAGAGAATCTTTCAACTCACACCCTCCAGCAATTGTTGTGGTTGTGGTTGTTATTCCCCTTCAGCCCAGCACAGCACATATCACCACACCCCACACCCTATTACACCAGCATGGTCTGTGCACCACTCCTTTATGTATATAGGTATCAGATTAGGGACACTGATCATCAGTTGAGTTCTACATCTTCTCCCTCACTGTACTAGCATCTACACTCCTTCTTACTATATTCTGTGCTATGTCAGTGTTGTAACTACTCTTTCTGGGCTTTTGCCCCATGTGCATGCACCTCTCCCTCTTGCCTCCTTGAATGGAGTGCCTCAGCATCAGGTGACCACTGTGCTGAACATCTGCACTTCAACAGGAGCCATCACACAGATAATGTGTTGGAGTTAAGGTCAAATGCCTGACCCTGTACATGTGCTACTACACTTCATAACAGAGCTACAATACTTTCATACCAGAGTTACAACTCTACAGTAGTCATGACAGCTCCACATCATGCTACTAGCACTTCACTTAGACAAGGCCTGGTAGTTCAGTGGTTAGAGCACCCACCTGGAGTAAGGGAGGTCATTGGTTTGATCCCAAGCCAAGTCACTATTTTGGCAATTGTGCATTCTAACACTATGCTATACAGAGCCCACCACTATTGCATTCTGACACCATTCTAATATCATCTTCTCCCTTTTTGTTTCATGTTCAAGACCAGAGCTTGCTGCCCTTGTCATACACATCTCTCCATCTTCCTCATATCATTGAACTTGCATGGAGGCCCACAGGCATCTATACAGCACTGAATGAGAATTGGAAGGAAAAAACATGAAACTACCATCCTTGTTAAGTGCTGCAGGACCACTGTGACCTGATCTATCTATGATTCATAGCATGTGACACCCAACACACCTGAGTTGCAGAATGGTTTTGCCTTGCCAAGCATCTCAGTCCCTTCCACCCACCTCACTGCTATGAGACTCTGGTCTCATAGTATCCCTGAAGGGAGACTGAGCTCACTCTCTTAAGATTCACACCAAAAG
This sequence comes from Albatrellus ellisii, assembly GCA_003314395.1. Classification (NCBI taxonomy): domain Eukaryota; kingdom Fungi; phylum Basidiomycota; class Agaricomycetes; order Russulales; family Albatrellaceae; genus Albatrellus; species Albatrellus ellisii. The sequence goes on from QLPN01000967.1 coordinate 42,011, forward strand.
AAAGGATATTCCAGCCATATCAAGCTGGGTATATTACTGAACTACTTATAGTACTCAACTATGCACATGGACCATAGTGCAGTACTCTAGGGCAGGACAGTAAGTACAATACCACAGCATACAGATAAGAGGATGCACAGCATCCATGAGATTAGGCTCAGCCAGAAGGGCCCAGAGCACAAAGCAACAGTAAGTGAACTATGATAAGATAAGATGATGACAAAGGAAAGATATGATTATCTTATCTTATCAGATCAAGGAAAATGATGAGAAAGTAAAGTAAAGATGAAAGGCCACAAATGTGTCCTGACAGCTGCTGCACCAGACATTGTGCAGCAAGATAAAGACATACCAACACTCATGTCCACCAGCCTAGACACACACTCCTGTTGCTCTGCTGCCAAGTCGATCATGGCTGTGGGACCTACCAGGAGTCAACCTCATGCTCCTTGCCTTGGAAATCAGGAAACAGTTGTCCAGTCAAAGGCGAAGAAAGGACTATACAAGCTGGAAGATTGCATTACTTGTGTATTGCAGAACAATGGTCTTGTGGTGCCGAGGTCAGCAACAGAGACCACTCATGTATTACTGGCAACAGTACAACATTCACCATCCATAGATTACTCAGATACAGTATGTGCTTTGATGGAAATAGCTTTATCAGAGACAAGAGTCAAGTTGCACAACACCACAAGGAACAATATACTGTTCATGGTTTGCAGTGTGGCACGAACATCAATGGCCAGCCCAGGACAACAAGTTGATCAATGATTAAATCAATCAAAGCCTCATGAGGCGAAGACTTTGTGTGTAGCTTCTCAGTTCCATGGACTTTACTACAAGTATTCACAGACCACATGCTGTTTGTCAGACAGTGTTTGTCATTTTGACAGCAGTTGACAGACGGGTTGTTCAAAACATTACAGTTTGATTCATCTCTAGTCACTCAGATTGTTGCAGAAACAATGTATAACTATCTTGTGGCCATATCCTGAAGCACAAAGTCATTCCCAAAGATGAGATGCATCCTGAGTAGTCGATATGAGTGAACTGCAAATCGTGCCATGGGATCACATCGTCTGGGTGCAACATGACAAGGTCATCTTTATATGCTAACCCTTATGACATAGTCTTCTTTGAGTCACAAAGAGAAATGAGTGGCCAACAAAAGCAGCAATCTACCTGCGAGCAAATGCAAAGCTTGCAGATGCAGGGATTAGCTATGACTTCAGTGATATAGAAAAGGAGATAGAAGTCCATCAAGGCATAACATAGCTACTACCTCATGATTCAACATCCCTATATATGCAGCTTCAATCTGCATATTCACCAGGCCCTGTATTGTTGAAATATGAGCACTGCACAGACAAACAAGAAAGGAAATTTTCTTGCAAACACACTAAGAATGTGTTTCCGTACATACACTATATTTAAGTATCTACTAGATATCAAATTGCAGGCCCAGCCTATGGTGAAAATCACAAGGATGGAGTGAATGGAGCGAGCTTGACAGCCTGAGATACAACATATGTAATCACTGCAATGTGCATTTAGCGACTTCCTGGCCCTCAATCTCTTTTATCATGAGATGAGTGGTGCCAGTATATGTCATCAAAGGGTGAAATGGCAAGTACCATTCAACATTCACTCAGACAGAGTAGCTTGGTGTCTGGTAGACAGTGTGTCCCCACTGCAACATATACATTTCTTGAAGACATCTCAGCAGGATTTGATAATTTACATCAGGCAGCTGTTACTACTTACAGAGATTTTGCCAGTTACATTGTGGCACTTCTCATTACATGTCAACCATAACAGAAGCCTGAGTGAACAAATGGACTAGAAACACCACTGTGGCATTTCAATATGACATTGCTACCTACACTTGTACTAAGGTCCTGTGTCGAAACTCTGAGTCACCATCTAAAAGGTCATTGTATCACTATCCAATTCTTGACAGAGATCCCAATTACACCAGCCTTCAACCTTGTGGTCCACTGTACTGGCAGCACAGTAGGCAGTGCTTTCAACATGTTGATTCATGTTCCACTGCAAGTTTGTGAGCATAGAGTGCCCAAGCATGTATGAATGTGAGGCTTGCAAGGCAAGGACATGCACACATGTGTGTGTGCCACAGCAGTGACACTTATGTGTAATATGGGTGGTGTGCAACATGGTGGTGGGGAGCAATAGCAACAGTGCAGGTGAGAGGGAATTAGTGTGGTCGAAGGCAGGAGTGACAGTATAGGTGCAGGTGATGGCAAAGGCAATGATGACAGAAGGAGAGTGGGTCAGCACAAGGGGGGGGGATCAGGCAAGGGCAAGCAATGGTAATAACACAATCCCCATCCTTATGCTCATTTGCCGTTTTGCATATCCTCATTGTTGTGTATGTCCTCATCGTTGTGTAGATCCTCCTCATCATGTAGCCTCTCACTGTCCTGGATATCGTCCATAGCACAGTTTTTGTGGGGTCCAAATATACTGCTTGGAAACCTCCTTGATATGCTGCTATGAATAATAACCATGTAAACTGAGATGCACATGGTTGGTGTGACCTATGCTGACAACAGATTTAGTCAGACAGCAGAGCCAGTAATCATTTTGGGGTACTTACCAGGTCCATTATGATATTCACACCGTCATTATGTGTAGCAAGGAGTATTATGGCTGTCAGAAGGACAACCATGTACACTACTCCTGCGTGCGTAACTACCGTGATGATGGGCCTTAGTGACCCTGGGACAATGCAGATACCCTCAGCCACTGAGGCCACTGTCCAGATCCAATATGCAAAGAGTGTTAAACCATGGTTATTCCAATGTGTCCAATAGAGAGTGTGGAGTGAAGAATAATACTTACATGTGCTGACCAGATTATTGCATAGGGTGCTCACATATGACGCGGTCACCCATGCCTCCACCATGGGTGAGAACATTGACCCTTGGTCAAAAGTGCATGTGAGTACACTTCCAACACCAGAGACTGCAAAATATACACGTTAGCTAAAGCTCAATAATGACTGTGGACACTCACCAATAGTACAGGACAGCAAGAAAATAGGGACGATCATGACTCGCTGGTCTGAATCCCACACAACATGACAGTGGTAGACCTGAAGATGTTATGACATGATATCTGAGATGTTGGAAGAGGCTCACAATAATGGTGTCCCCAATAGCCACTTGAAGGACATATAAGATGTTCTTCACCATGTACGTTGTCTCTGACACATCCACCAGCCATGTCTCTGGATAACTTGTGGGATCTGAGAGACTGAGTACCACTTGGTGAACATTGATACCAAGGTGCTAAACAAGCAAAAGCAGGTAATCAGCATTTTAGTTGCATACAAGAAGAAAACAGGACTGTGCACTGCTGTACTCAGGATGAATATCAGTGTCATTGCTGCAAGCATCTGGCATGGTAGTCAGGCCATTGATCTGCAAACAACCAACACCCATAATGTCACCCCAAACATAAACACAAACATTCCTGATTAAAGTTATTCAGTCCACTGATGGGCAGCAAGAGAAATAAATGTGAGGAAACATACCATGTAGAATGGCCTCTAGGCAGGCCACCACAATTGATGCAGTGTCCAGGGAGATTGTGTTTGCCATTTGTGTAGTATTGATCAAGATGTAAGTCACTAACTGTCTGCAGAGTGGGAACAGGATGTGTATGCCCCCATGAATGCAAGGGATTATAATAAAGCATTGCCTCAGACTCATAGGAACAAACTTGATCAATCAGACTTTGTTCGATGAGTGTAATACAATGCTAGAAAGGCAACAGAAGTGGATATTGGTGGACAGAAGCTCACCAGTACTGCACCCAGGGTTGCATGAGAACTGCCATAATGAGTCACACTGGAAAGAAAATGATAATCAAAATCTAGAACGAAGTGCTGTAAATCCATCAGATCCCAAGTCCAGGCTCATCCACATAACATCAACCCATATATTGCACCAGTCTGAGGTAGCCACAAAGTATCATATACTTCTGATAGTCACCATCGTATTTGCACTGTTTTGAATTTCTCAGCTTCAAGCCCAGACACTGAGCCAGAGGGCAATGACACAATCATGTCATGTAGACCATGGCGAGATGACTGGTTTGGGTTCAATTATCAGTACAATTGGCCACCATGGGGAATTTCAGGTACTCACCATTGAACAATGCCAGAAAAAAGGGGGTTTATCCTGAGCCACAAATTTGGGATGTGGAAAGCAACACATCCCAGCACCAATTGTGAATTTGGTTAATCCAGCGCTTTGACATAAATAAATATGCTGGCCACTCCCCTCAAAACCATTATTAAAGCCACAGTAAGATGTGTTGGGGTGGCAGATATGTCCAGAATCTCCACAGGCTATCATTGCCAAGCTGGAACTGACCAGTGGAATTGATCCCCCTTCTCCTTAAAACAGCATGTAGACAACCAACCTGTGAGAAGAGCACAGACAAGACCACTTCTGGCAACATCCACCAATCAGGACCTCTGTTCATTTCATAGATTGTGGCAGAGATGGTGACAGTTTGTGACCATTCTAACCAAACAAGAAGACCATGGGTGGGCCATCAGGGTTACCAGTACCAAAGGGGATATATGTCAACAAAATGTTGGGTCTTTGGCATATCATCAATCAGCAATAATGACAGAAATTTGATGGCTCCAGCTGCATGCTTGGACCCCACAATATATGACTCACAATCTTCTGTTGACAATGTGGGTATTTGCCATTCTACCTGCAGAAGCATCAGTAATTGACTCCCCTTGCTCCCAATTGGACACCACCATCCCATCGCCATTCATCATCCACTTGTTCAGTTTGAGTCACAGTGCCACCAACCCACAGTCATCCACTTACCATCTGGCCTGTGGTATACCTCACATTCCCAAAGGAAAGATAACAAATATCCTGCAGATCTCCATGGTGTGAGGTCATAGGCAATGCACAAACCTAGGTGTCAAATCCCACACATCAATCCACCTCCCCACATGAACACTCATGACTCACCATCCCCAGCATGTCTGCCATGAAACTATGGTTGATACTTTCTGGTTCTTTCATCTTTCCATGAAACCTGTTTCTGGATTCACAAGCAAAGGTCAGCACTCCTCATGTCAGTGATTCAGCAGTGGGTGGGTATTCAGAGGGATGCACACAGTGGGGTGTCTCTGTATCCTGGGGCATATTTACCAACCACAATGCCATTTTTCCCCAGCTCCAGGACAGTCATCACAACCATTGTCAGAGATCGTGGCCTGGAATCCTTTGGACAGGCCCCTACTGACCACCTGTGTCAGCCTCCAAGATGTGATGTTTGACTCTGTATACTCTACAGAGCCACAAGATGTCACCTCCCTGCCACTGAAGATTTCCTGCCAGCATACCAGTATCTTGTATCACTGTGCAGCCATGCTCAGGAGTAAGAGAGCAATGGCATCATGGAATCAATGGACATACTGTGCAATCATCTAGATGGCAACACACATGTAAGATGGCATCACCCTTCTGATGTTCACAGGATGCAAATAGTCAAACTGATCCACACTGCACTAGCTGCTGATGGCACCATGACGTCACCATTCAGCCTCAATGCAAGCTTGCTAGAGAAGATTGAGGATGAAGTTGAGGTGCTCGAGAAGGAATTCAAAGATGTATTCAGATGGCAAGCACATTCAACAGGTCATGAGATCCTGTGAATTGAGGAGCATGGTGAACATATGTCATTGATGCACTATCTGTGCACCTAATGGAGATACCCAGCAAATGTGATGCTGCAAAGATTGGCTCTGGATATTGCACAAGGCAAATGATGTGTCTGTATATGGGATACCATTTCAATATTTATAGCATTGCTGGCTTGCCAAAGGTACTGCTGTAGCTGGAAGAGCTTTGACATTGAACCTGATCTTTAAGAACGTTTACAAAATGACAACTGTTTAGTTGATAAAACTCTTCATTCTACTAATGATTGATATAATTTTTTAAAACTATAGCTATATCTCATATCCTATCAACTAATCATATGCTCAACACCTGGCAACATCCAAGTGATTTGGTCTGACTGTCTAGCTGACTTGTTCCAACTGCTCTCCATCACCATGGCAAGTATGCCAACTTTTCCCATAAATCTGCTTGCACCCCAAATCCCTCTTGTCATATCTGAGCTCCCACCGCACATAATAAGAACCAACGTGTCCCAGACCAGCTTCAGCTCCTCCCAGATGTTGCATTCAACCCCAAGCTTCAACCATGCAAGGACAACTTCAGATTCGCAAAACATCGATCCTCTCATGCAGCAGTTTCATCAAAGCCAGGAGACAACTGTCAGGCTAGTTGTGCAGATGAACAAGCAGAAGAATGGGCTGCAGTGCAAACTCGAGTCATACATGTCGCAGCAGAAGAGGGCCACATCACACACTCAATCACTCCTTAAGGTCATCATGGCGTTTGTGGAGTGTGACACAGTGCTGCAGTCCCAGATGAAGGTGTTGCTTTTGCAATGGGACAAGAGTGATGCAGCCCTGAAAGGTGCAATTGATCAGCTCTTCCAAGTTAAAGTGGAGGAAGATTGGAGGATATCAGTGCAGATGGATGATCTGTTCATGGAGAGCATGAAGAGTGTCACACAGATGCAGCAGCTTGTGTATAGTCTCAATGCTGGCTTGGACATTGACATTGTTCATTCGATATACTACATTGCATCCTGCATAACTGCTAACACCTTTTCCTGCAGACTGAAGTTGTGTCATATGGTGCAGGGAGTATTGAGTCTTTTGGTTGGATTCCATATGTGCATGCCCATATTCAGGGTGAGTGTGGCACCATCAACCTGGATAAAGTTGGGCATGGCTGATCTCATTGAATCTTTGTCAATAGATGCTGCATTGGCACCTCCAATGGACTCCAGTGTGGTAGATGCCTTCAAGAAACTCAACAAGAACAACGATTGTGCCAGAGCTGTGCACGTCGCTGGTGATCTGCTGGATCCCGGTGACCCTCCTCTTGTCTCTGAGAGCTCAATGTTGGTGTCTGCTTTCAATGACTGATCTGTCGACAAGATCAAGGCTGTCCTATCAAACATGCTATCTAAAAAAGAGTGTGCCATTGGATCCATTCTAACTGTGAGGACCACAGATGAAGTCAAGCCAGGAGAGAAGCATGTGGTTACCCTACAAATCAACCCGGCCTTTGCCCATCGCCCCACGGTCACTCTGGGCCTCAATATGTTGCATTTGAGTGGAGAGTCTTTGAATAGATGGAAGCGATGGTCTTTTTGCACACAATCCCATGTCAGCGACATGGCTGCACAATCTGCCACTGTGAACCTCAAGCTGCATTCAAACTCATCCACCATACGCAATATCGGATTATCTTGGTTATGTTACGAGGCACTTGCTTTGGCACCTCGTAACGCGTTTCTTTTTTTCTTTTTCTTTTTTCCTTTATCTTACTTACTAGTAAAGTGTAGTATTATTACTACAAGTGTGAGCTTAGCTCCACTTTACTTAGTAAGGACTTATCTTTTCTTTTCTCTTTTATAGTACTTAAGTATTTACATACTTAAGTGTGAGCTTAGCTCCAAGTACTATATTAGACTTATCTTTTCTCTTTGATCTTTCTTTTATTATAACATTTACTTGCTAAGGACTATTACTATACAATTAGCAAGGACTCTCCTTTCTTGTCTTTATTTACCTTTGTTTATCTCATGTTCGTTTCGCACTTGTGGCTGAGCCACTTATATCACATGGACGCATACTTACTGCGCATTACTGCGCATTATCGTTTACTTACTGTGCAATACTGCGCAACATTACTATAGTTAGATCTCCAGTTTTGTATAAATAGTTGACAAACTGGCGGTCTTAAACCCCAGTCTTGTCAACTTTGCAATCTAGGGATTCTCCTTATACTGCACTTGAACTAAGCTCGCTACAATCTCACTTCACTCTCCCAGAACTAAGTCTAAGAACTCTAAAGTCACTAAAACGTCGCTAAAGACATCTTACACTTGTCACTCTGGATCCTCGTATAGTTATTGGTGGAATCATCCTCATAACCATATCATTAATCCCAATCTTCATCGTCATCAGGAACCTCTATTATGTGCATCAAATTCAGATCCAAACTTTGGTTACCAGGAGTAACATTATAGACCTTCCCTAAGACCATCCAATAGGCCGCTCTTAGCAGGTTACAATTTGACCCCGAGACATCATTGTTCCAGGCTGACACTTTTGACACTACATCAGTGTGATCTTCAACAGTTTATGGAGAAATGAACATCTGTCAGTGGATTCTATTCCATCATGCATATGATGCACCTCCTAGGGTTTTGGTGGGACTCACTGGTCTTGATCTGTACAACTTTTGCACGAAGCTTCAGGTCTACACATCCAACATTGACAAAACAGGCTTCACAATCAACATAGAATCCTGGAGTCATGTGGACAGAGATGCCATTGTCTCAGCTGTGCAGGTGCAATGGATTGCATTTCCATCTAAACAACTTAGTGTGTTGCAGGGCCAATTCCAGAGTTATCTGGAAAGAGGCTTTAAAGGCATGGCTAGATTTGATTGACAATTTCACAGCTGACCGAAAGTCTTCACTGTGTTTACAAGAATTGATGCAATGCCATCAGGCTCATACAAGCAAATGGATTTACAAGTTGTGACAGATAACATCCAGACTCAGCAAATGGACTGGAAGATCAACACCTCAAATCAGACAGCTTTGAATAATATAGCTGTGTCATACCTTGCACTTGACTTTGGAGAGGATTCTGAATGAACAACCCCAGGGTAAGTTTTGCAATAACAAAGGTTATTATAGACAGGTGTTCTTCTGCACAAGAAACACCAAAAAGTGTCCTAAGATCAAGGACAAAAGCACTCAGTCTCGAAAACAACACGAGAACTGAGGGAAAAAAAGGTGGGGTATCGTAAACAGGCTAGATAAACTACCTGTGGCTGGGAACTATACAGTAGTGGAGTGATCGAAAAAGTAGGTAGATATCATATGTTTTTCTGCTGAGAGGAGACGAAAGTTTGCGCGTGCGTCGGCTTCTGCCGAGTTGCCTAAAAAGGAAATAGTAAGTAGTACATGCGTCGGTTTGCGATTTCAACAGTAAGTCACCTTATCCACAAACCTGCTATGGTAGTTCATTACCTTCGACACTTGTCATGGTATAGCATTGGTCCTGTGACTGATATCTCTTCCACCTGTGATTTCTGTCTCATGGTGTGACTCCGTTTCAACCAATCTAAAGCATGCTTCAACCTATGCTCGTCTTGTGCTCATTTGCTATCTCTTGCACTTTGTACTTGTATTGATGACCATATTGATGAGTGCTGCCGAGGTGAAGGCATGTATATAGAATATGATTTAAGAATGTACTCGTAGCACTAGCGGTACTTCTGCTTTGGAATTCAGAAAGTCGTCATGCTTGCCAGATCGTTCGAACTCTTGAGGTAGCTATTCCTCGTAGCGTATTCCCGAGTAAAGGCACGGAACGGGTTCCTGATTTTTAATTCCCCTCTCTGCTAGGGGAAGGGACATGCTGTGGTAGCTGCCACGGTCTGGAAGAATATCCGGACATCCAGTTTTTGTGGGTGACATCTCCCGAAGCCGGGATTTGCATCTCCTTCACATAGGACGACGTAATTGGAACACTGTTTGTATTCTAGTACAAAAGCACAGCTCAGCCCCAAGAGTGGAACACAGAGACTGAGGGAGAAAATCATGCAAGCATACAGTAAGCTTCTACTAACTATTGGGTAGCTACAGTATTAGCAAGACGGAAGCAAAATAAATCTAGACAAAACATATGAAGAAAGAGGCGCGCTCCGGCAATCGCCGAGTCTCCCAAAACGGAAGTTCGCGGCATGCAGCGATCCTCAGTGTTTGCGGGCATGACCAAACAGCTCCAATAATGGGACGCCCACGATTAGCTCAATGCGCCACACTACGACCTCCCAGAAACCCCCGCGGCTTAATTTCACTTTCGCGGAGGTTCTCTCTTAACCCCGGGTCTGACGGCTCTCAAATGGCTCGAGATGAGGCCAAAAATGGCGCAAAGAAGGACGCCCCTGACTTTGTCAACCTTCGATTTTCCCCAAACTTCCAGGTAAGTGGAACCCAACTCGCTTATCTCTCTTCTACAAAAGATTTCTCCGCCAGTGCCCCCGCGCGGGAACGTCTGTATCTATCCAACTGATACTCCATCCGAAATAAAACAATCTCTCGAAACATCCACTCCTTTCTCTTGCGCGCCCTACTCAACGCAAACCGCTACAGCACATACTGGACACTCATATTAAACCGCGAGCTCCGAGCCTTGTGTCACACTTGCGACGAGACGGAGTCCCTTGAACATATCCTTACGAGCTGTGACTCATCCGACCAGCGGGTTGTCTGGGATCTCGCCAAAAGACTCTAGACCTGCAAGGGCACGGAATGGCTGGCCCTTGGCCTTGGTTCTATACTTGGCTGTGGCATTACTAATTTCCTCACCCACGAAAGCAGGCACCTCGCGGGCGCGAACCAACTGTGCACTATCCCCCTTTCCGAATCCCTCCACCTCATATGGGGACTGAGGTGTGGGTGGTGCACGCAATGTGAATGTGACCCCGAACGAAAACACTCTGACGTCGAAAAAGCCCGCTGGGTCTACGCCCTGAATGCGCGCCTGCGCATGGATTGCACACTCACTAACAGACGCAAGTACGGCAGCAAGGCCATCTCCAGCAGGCAAATTCAGCGAACGTAGCAGGGCCCCTGTACAACGAGCTCAGCCTCCCTGATGATTGGCACAACACAGCCAGGGTTTTGGTGGGTATTGGGGTGGAGGCCCTCCGGGGTGATTCGTTTATCGGCCACCTGGAGTCCTACACTGCCTGCTCCACATGTAGGCATGCATAAATGCATTTCCCTGCGATGGTTTTTCATTCTTTGCCTAGGGTGAGACTCCCGTCTTTTATTCAGCTGGGTACTATGGGTTCAGGATCCAGGATTCCCAATCATCGACGAACATCCATCGCAGACGGTATCGACACCACCGCCACATGAGCGGTCGTCCTTCATGATTTGGGCCATCCCATCGGTCTGGTACATGAGCTTCCATACTCTATTGTCCACATTTCGTAGAACAGGCACAAGGCAGAATAGTATACGGATACTACGCGGAAGCGTTCCATTGTTAATAGACTTGTCCTGCCGAAAATCAGCATTGACACTACCAAATATAATACTTCTATCTCAGACTCCATCATGCAAGACTGGTTTCCGCTTTCACTGGCTTTCGACAGCCCCGATGTTGACCAGAAAAGTCTGCTTTACAACAAGATGCAGAGAACCAACAGACAGGCACTTTATGCTAGACAAAGACAGTGGCAAAACATTGGCCAAGCTCAAATATGGAGGATCATGTCTGGCTCTCCGTATTTAGGGCTAGGCGGGGTCAGGTGTCCATAGTTACCAAGTAGTGATATTGTATGTCTGAGCTTGTAAGTTACCTCTTAATTGATTGACTTGTTCACGTCTCTTCGTTGACAGCTTTCGATATTCTGTGTTTCATGCTGTCGTGAAGAAAGCAACTCCATTCGTTAATAAAAATAATGTCTGCATATGTTTGTACATGGCATAACATACAGTGTCCGCACCAATAGCACCTTTGTCCGCTCACTGCCATCCTCACCTTGAAGTCTGTCGCAAACTGGAAAATGTGAAGGCCACGACGCTGTCGCTTGCAGGCCCAGACAGTGTGCAGAAGCTTGAGGGCCTCCGTGCGAGTTCAAGATAATAGAAGAGAGATATGGACGAGAGATGTACACAACGATCAGTGGCAGGCTCCGGTCGTCGAACATGAAAGAGAAAAGAAAGCAAAATGAGACTAGGGCTGCGTGGGGTACAGGAGGTAGAGAGCGGCGTGCTCTGGACTGCGTAATACCTGCGAGATGCCGCGAAATATTACGTCGTGTCGGAGCCTGGCCGAAGCC